>AWOL01S0021955.1:169970-182114 GCA_000715115.1 Nicotiana otophora | reverse complement strand
TTTTGGTTTTAAGATGAAATAGTCTTAAAATGAGGGTGAATGGGAAATGGAGGGAAAATAAAATTTTTGAGTAAAATTTTAAGTTTCCCCCTCTTGACAATGAGACATTGTCCCATATTGGAAGAGGAAAAGAGTTTTGGTGGGTATATATATAATTGCTCTTCTTGTAGCTCTTAAAGAGTTAAGAAGAAAGCAAGTCTCGCGTCGTTGTCGTCGTCGCTCGGCTTCGGCTTCGGCTTCGGTCATATGATTGATTGATTAATTTTTTGGACCAAATTTATTTGTTAATAGTAAATATTAACGTAAGATTATCCGCATTTGTAACGGATACGTGGCCGCCCCAAGTGCTCTTCCCACCATGATTGTGCTTGCTCCACAAACAAGCTAATGCTTGCTCCACCATGGAGGGTGGACGATTGGTCTTCTTCATTCACTGGTTGCTATATATATGAGCATCAGTTGTTGAAGAAAGACACACAATACACAACACAAAGAAACTGAAAACGTTGGCTATACATTGCATTCCCTCCTCTCAGCATTTCCATTCGATTTTCTGAGTTTCTCCTCCTTTGTTCTGCACTGTTTTTAAACTTCAAACAAAGCAACTGTAAGTGTGATTTGCTACCGAACTTTGTATTCGCCGAAACACTGGGGTTTGAAGTACCGCTACACCAGTGTGTGATTCGTTCTATCTTGGGAGGAAATAATCTATAACCTTGGGTACTAGAAGGGGATTAAATTCCTTAAGAAAACACTGTGAATTCAGTGGGTTCGAATACGATTTATTATTTCATTACCATAATTTATATTTTGCAGAATTATTATTTACAAATACAGCAATATTGGCGGGACTAACAATAGTAGTAAGCAACCTTCACTTCCAACCAAGAGGTTGTAAGTTCGAGTCATCCCAAGAGTAAGGTGGGAGTTCTTGGAAAGAGGGAGTCGAGGGTCTATCGGAAATAGCCTCTTTACCCCAGGATAGGAGTAAAGTCTGCATACACACTACCCTCCCAATACCTCACTAGTAGATTATACTTTGTTGTTGCTGTTGTTTTATAAACCAACCACAAGCTTCTAACAAAATTACCACTGATTTCTTACTCCATCTGATTCTCAAATTAAAAACTCTGGAAAGTTGATTAAAAAAAAGTTTATCTTTCCCGTATTGACAACGATCCAGCTAACATTTATGGGCAGATCCAGGAACGTGCTATCTCGAAAAAGAGCTTTTTATTCACTTGATAACGATTTCATAACTACTGCTATTGTTTTAGGATAATCGGAGCAGTTTATTCTTCTTTATAAAAAGATATTTCAGATTTCTTCATTTTTTTATCAACGAAATCACCAAACAATCTGATCATTTAACAGTGACCTCACATCCAATTACCTAATTCAGGTTCAGATCTCAATTAATCAACAAACAGAACACCGCACCCTGTTTTTAAAGAGACATTTGAATTAATCCATCAAATAAAAACTCTTTAGCTTTCTATAACTGGCAACCCCATGTAGTTTCCTTTTTCCTTTTCTTTTTTCTTTTTTTTTACGGAGCAAAACCTTTTTGGCTTCCTTGTTCAATTAGTCAGGAGTAATGTAACAAATTGACTTTACACATTCTTTTTCTTTGAAGAGTTTTAAGTTCTATACAATAACCACATAAATGTTATAAAATAAAGACTATAAAGTAAATAAATCGAAGCCAAGTATAGAGGGAGATTGATATTTTTATTCAACTTCAAACTGATGTACATCAACTGAAAACTCCTCTATTTATAGAAGAAAGGAAGCAGCTGCGAGGCTTTTCAGAAAGCAGCTGCGAGACTTTTCTTGAGTTGCTTGTAAGCTGTCTGCATGAGCTGCTTGCAACTTGCATGTTTAATAAGAAGCTGTTGCAAATCATTTCATTAAGTTCTTGCAACTTGCATGCATCAGTTGCTTGTAGATAAACTTCAATAGAGTACCAAACGGATAGCGTAGTAATAAATGGACAGCGTAGTACCAAACGGATAGCGTAGTAATAATCTTCTTCAGAAAGATTGTCTATAGCGCAGTAATAAATGGACATCCATAATATAATTATTTTCATAACACTCCCCCTTGTATGTTCACTAAAAGATATTGTGCCTCGTTAAAAGCTTACTAGAAAAAAACCTAGTAGGAAAAATCTTAGTGAAGAAAAAATAGTATACATATTTAGTAATACGTATTTCTAGCTGCCTCATTAAAAACCTTATAAAGAAAACCCTTTGGGAAAAACCTTAGTGAGCGAAAAAGAGTACAACGCGTATTTTACTCCCCCTGATGAAAATTTTGTTTCAAATATTTGAGTCATCGCATTCCAATCTTGTATACCATCTTCTCAAAAATTGAAGTTGACAAAGATTTAGTAAACAAATCTGCTGGATTGTCACTTGAACGGATTTGTTGCACATTGATGTCACCATTTTTCTGAAGACCATGTGTGTAAAATAATTTTAGTGAAATGTGCTTCGTTCTATCTCCTTTTATAAATCCTCCATTTAATTGGGTTATGCATGTAGCATTATCTTCGTATAATATTGTGGGTTTTTTATCACATTCTTACCCATATTTTTCTCGAATAAAATGAATCACTGATCTCAACCATACACATTCCGTACTTGCTTCATGAATAACTATTATTTCAGCATGATTTGAAGAAGTAGCATCAATAGATTGCTTTGTGAAGCGTCATGATATGACAGTACCTCCACATGTAAACACATACCCGATCTGAGATCGAACTTTATGGGGATCGGATAAATAACTTGTATCTGCACAATCAATATGATCTGCACTACCTCTGTTAGCATTAGCAAGATACATAAGTGCACCAATTGCACTGAGATAGGGTATTTCAGGACCAAGGAGTTCCTCATGGAGGTCAGAACAGATCCTTATTCACTTCATGTGATCGAACACCCATTTGGTGTACTTAATGAGTGGGCTTTGTCCATGTAAAAGCATTTTAAGACCTTTTATGTATAGACAGATTGATGGATAAAGATCTTGTCTACTAAATATTCAATTTGTAGACTAAGACAAAGTTTTTCCCTTTGGAGTTCTTCTAGAGTTCCTATGAGATTTATGCCATTGACGTAAACAACAAGTATAACAAACTATGATATTGTTTTCTTTGTAAAAATGCATGGACAAATGCCATCATTTATATAACCTTCATTCATCAATTTAGTGAGGTGATTATATCACATGCGCCCAGATTAATTTAAACCGTACAAATATCTTTGTAATCTGATTGAGTACACTTCTCGAGACTTTAAATTATATGTTTTAAGCATTTTAAATCCTTCAGTGATCTTTATATAAATTTGATCAAATGCGTCATACAGGTTATGACTTGCATCTAAATGACATGACATCTTCAGGTGTCTGGACTACAGGTCTGATCCTCACAATCTTTTATAATATTGTGCACCATATTGTATCAAATATATCGTCGACGATCGTTTTGTATCGGTTCCTAAGCGACATAACTTGTTCAAATCTCGTCACTTTCTTTATTTTCATGTACCTAAACTTCTTCTGGAGTTTCATGAAATGTTATGTCATTGGCTCTTCTAGAGCTCATTTCCTCCTCATTATGATCATTTTGATCATTTTCTCCTATTATTCTTTAAGGATTGTTACCTTTGGAACCGATCGGTTTACTACGCTTCATGCGTGCAGTAAAATTTATCCTTCAGGGACTTATAATTTTAATAGGAGTATTTGCAGCTGAAATATGATATTTAATTTTGGATCAGCAAATGCTTTTGAAATTTGACTTGAATTATCTTCTAAGTGAGGATCATATTAATGATAATTCGATTCATATAACATATTTTCGAGTTGTTTATTACATCCACCTAATGTTAGAAAAACTAACTTATATCCCAAATCTTCTTTGGGAAACCTATCTTTGTGCATTGTGGTAGAGAAATTAATCATATACCACATATCAAAAGTTATTAGATAGTAAAAAATTTTGGTTTCTGATCCTAAACCAATTGTGAGGGGAAGACTTATCATATTTTGTTGGACTGATGCATACAAGTGTTGCTGTATGCAATTTAGAAAATCTTAGACCAACACATAAAGCTTTGTTCTTATAAGCAATAGTTTAGACATTAATAGGAGGTATTCAAGCTAAACTAGTTTGGATTTAAACCAGCATCATCAAGATGAACTATCTTGATTTCATAATCTGAAAATTATGCGCTTAATTGAGAAAGACAATTTCAAATGCCAAACTACAGGTTGACAATAAAGACACATGTAACCATCTCATATATACATTTATAAGCGGTTCACATGATAAGTGAATGGGCCCATATTCACCTTGTATATATTCCAGAATTCATGGATTTTAGTCCTAACTTTAGCTGGTATAATCAATTTATTATGAGAACAAGCAACACAAGAGAATTTTTGAAGAATCTTCTAGTTCTTCAGTATATGCTTATCTGAATTCTCAAATAGCTCATTTAAAAATGGCATATGAAAATTTCAAATTTATCATGGCATATGTTATCTCTTAGTAAGCTTCTGGTTTACTGTGGCATAAACTTTTGCATTAGTAAACTTTTGGTTTACTGTGATACATGATGTAGTACAAATTAAAGAATGATGCGGGTAACTTCTCACATACATATTATTTTACCCCATATGATTGTGGAAACATGAAAATTTTCAATCTTCTAGTCATTTGCAGTCTCAATATAATTGCCATTTGTATTAGTAAACTTCAGGTTTACTACAACATATATTTTGGTCATAATCATATAATACGAATGACATATTTGTATATAAGCTTTTCGAGAGCCTTCATTTATTATCCACAATCTAATATTTATAGGACACTACTGGTGTCATGTGTCTTCTAGATAAATAGTTAACTCTTCAGGAGCTTTTGATAAATTTTGTACTACCAAGTATTGCTCAGATACTTCTGGTGGCATGAGAGAAAATCATAATCAAATGAACAATATAAAGACAATTCTAAATTTATAAATGACGAAAATTAAGAATTTTAATATTTTTACCACTACATAATATTTTTCTGCTTCAGGAGAAAATTTTAATTATTTACTACTTCAGGAGAAATTTGAAATATGAAATATTGAGAACATATTCTCTCAATCGTATTACCTCTTCTAGAGGTGAATCGTAATATATTTACATCAACAACGCGTTCATATTTAATAGTCACATTCACTTCAGAAAATGTATTAATATTATCAAAAGTTCTCTTCCTTTAGGAGATAGAACATAATTATCTGAACGTGCATAATCACATTAAATTGTGATGTTTCGAACCTCTTTTAAGATATTTGCTACTTCAGAAGCAAATCGAAGTATGCATATAATATAGAGAATTTTTTCTAACTTATCTTCATTGTAACCATAGCAAGCCTAAATTGTCACTTCTGGTGGTCATAGGTATATAACACCTCTGGTGGTTATCAAAATTTAGTTACAATGAGATATATGAAACATAGCCGCTTCTGGTGGCCGTACTCTGCTGGAGTTCAAGTGAACCATGAAGTTAAGTCATAACGATACTTATAAAATATTACCATTGTTGGTAATTATATATTTCTCATAAACTCTGCTGGAGTTTAGATGGATCTAACATTGTTATTCACCTTTTAATCCTTCACTAAACGCTCAAGGAGGAAAATAAGTACAAAAATAGCAATTGTATAAGTATACATAGTCCCCAACCGTTTGCCACATAAACTTCATGTGTAGTCTCGCGACCATATAATAGCTTAAGTAAAATCAAATTTTCTTTCCAATTTTGCGAAACCGCATCCAAGTAAAATGACATCTCCATCATTAGTTGGCTAGAAAGACATGATGAACACGCATGATAAACATATATTTAGAAAAAGAAACTTCGTACCTTGGAGTATTTGCTCGAGATGGTAGAGTCTCGTGCTGATAACGTATAAAGTAAATAAATCGAAGACAAGTATAGAGGTAGATCGATATTTTTATTCAACTTTAAACTGATGTACATCAACTGAAAACTCCTCTATTTATAGAAGAAACGAAGCAGTTGCGAGATTTTTCTTGAGCTGCTTGCAACCTGTCTGTTTAATAAGAAGCTGCTGCAAATTATTTCATTAAGTTGCTTGCAACCTGCCTGCATCAACTGCTTGTAGATAAACTTCACTAGAGTACCAAACGAATAATCTATGGCCCAGTTGATTTGGAGGGCGGTCATCACATGTGACCTGGGATCGATCCCCTTCAATGCCTTCTGGGAGAGCCTGTCTCACAGGGCTTGCCTAGTGCGGTTTACATCCCATGTGTGGTTTGCAGGCTATTACACAGTGGGGGGTTTACCCGGTGCGCACGAATTGCTCACCACAGAGTGCTCACCCGAAGGACAGAGGCTGTAGCGCCTGCAGGTTTTACTGGGGTTCCAAAAAAAAAAAAAAAACCAATCTAATTACACATGTGAGGTTTGTGAAGAGTAATGTGTACGCAGACCTTTTACCCCTAACATGGTATCTATCACAAGTTAAAATTCGCCAATAAAAGTAAGAAATCTTTGCAATTTACACTGTCAATGTATATTAACTTGAATTCTTCCCTCATTGAAACCTTCACCTATCCATAACCTGCAACAAACCAATAAGAACACCACCACCACCAACTATGCCTCGATCCCGAACTAGTTGGAATCAACTACATGACCTCACTATACATAGATAATAGGAGGGGAAGCTAAACCCACAAATACATCGCCTAGCACCCAGGGAATATGTATCTGAAACTGCTAACAAAGAAGCTGTGGGTCAGTCTTCTTGAAGAAGAAAAACACACCTCGAGCCAACCTTCCTTGCCAAACTTGGGTCTAGTATGAGTTGATAAGCTCAACAAGACTGAAGATTATAACTCCAAAGCAACATTAACATTATAACAACCCACCCCCAACCCCACCCCCAACCCCAGTTTCCTCCTTACCATTTTCACATAGTTGCAGAGCCTTTCACGCTGCAACACCAAAAAACAGGGAATCTCGGGGCTTGGAGATTATTAAAGCTAATTACTTTCACATTTGACATATTTAATTGTGTAATTGCAGATGCCCGCCCGTGCATTAAGCATCTCATTTCTTCAATCTTCCGATCCTGCATCTTATGATTAGTGATGAAGTCAGCAGCAGGTTATTAAAATGGTTTAAGAGCTGAAAACAGTGAGATCTTTTTTAACAATATAATACCTTTTCTACTTTGAGAGGAACACCCAATTAAAAAACACAAATTGTTCCTCCACCAATCCATGATATATGACCCTTAATTTTTGTTACTCCAACATCTCTCCAAGCAATTCCACACTTCTTTTGTTAATGTCACCACCTCTTAACAGTGTTGTTAATCTGGGGTACAAGGTAGGATAATCCAGGCTACCAGGCATATCCTACACAAACAAAAACTCAAATATCAATGCACGTAGTGCAAAAAGCATAATGAGACTGTAGGTCATAAGTGAAAACAAGAAGAAAAAACAAAACTTAGCCTGCTTATTTCCAGGACCAAAAGTACACATACTGGTACAAACTTTATATAGGAAGTCTAACCGTTTCTACAAGTACAACTACCTAATGTCATGCACATTATGAACTACATTCATGTCATGTTACGAGACATTGTTGGTGCAATACGAAACAAGTGAGCCAGTACCATATTATGCAACTGTCTTGACCAAACACTGGGCAGTTCCAGCCACTATGATGAGCAGAAAAGGAATTACGGGCAACAGATGTTTGATTGCAAATCAACAAGACAATTGGAACCTGGAAAAGAAATGCATGCTTTTTCTGACCTTTTTTTTTTGCAGTGGATTACAAAAGCCTCTAGTTTAATTTTAGTCATTGTCCAGTGGATAGCTGTACTCCACACGTACACACAAAGATAGAATAATCATGTCTGCCAAGACGACAACATTAATATCAATTTGACATTATCATTCTAAAACAGAACCTCTAGTTGTACCTTCTAGCTCGTCAACTATTAGGTGCATCAAATATATGTTCAAAATAAACTTTTCCAAGAGCTCCTGTCAGGAAATTTTGGTAAAAGAATTCCTGTCACCATTTTTTTTTATATAAGATGTGAATAAAAAACCAAAAAGACGGATTACAGAAAAGAATAAACAATTATGGTTGCATCACCAATTTCTAATTGTCCCAGAAGGTTCACAATATGAACTTGCTTAAAAGCAGGATTATTCATTAAATTAGAGAAGGTGCTAGCATAACAAACCATTTGGTGAAAGACCCCTTGTGCACCATTAGGAATTTCTGGCTCCAAAGTCACCTGATAAGAATGAAACACACTTGTAAGAGAAGCTCATTTTAGGGTGAGCATGTGGTTGAGAAGAATAAATAAAGAAAACGACATATAAGATAAAAGTTTCTAACCTTTCCTTTTTTATTAGAAGCGTTGTCAATGCTTTCCCTTTCTTTTCCAGGATCTGCTCTTTTAGAACCCTTGCTTGTCTGGGCCGCTCTACTGTAAGGCATTAGCTCTCTAGCTGCAAGACTGTTTCCTTGACATACTTCATTAACACCTTGGATAGCAAGGGTAGCACAACTGCCTGATCTAAGATTAGTCTCACAAGTGACATTAACAGTTGCACATTGTTTTAAGGCTTCTTTAATGGCACCAACAGCAATGTTGTAACTTTCCTGAGTCAGTGATCCCTCTTCACCCAATATTATTGCCCGTCGGCACAAATCATTGTAGCGACGGACTTTAGCTTGCACATCTTCCATTCTTTCGCTTATGGAATGCCTGCTCATGGCAGCATTGGTCCAGCGCTGCAATATATACTTAGACGGAATATTGAAGACACCAGACATTTGAAGAACCACAATAGCATGTCTACAAAGGTAACCTTTGTACTCAAATGAATGGCATGAGCAGTATATGTCCGACCTCAGTGCATCCCACTCCACCATGAAGTCCTGATTTGCGTCAAAATCTTTGACAGCATATGTTATAGATGTGCCGTCTTCTGATTCTTTTTTTAGATGGCATGCAGCAGCTCCTAATACTTCAACTTGGAACTTCTTGAATATTTCATGAGTATATATGAGCAACATCTGTTTTTCGAAGGGCGAGGGAGACTTAAGCTCAGGCATCTCATGCCATGCATCAAAATTAGCTTTGGCTTCCTCTTCATACCAGTCTTCAAGGATTAGCTTATGTTGTCCAATAAAGTCTCTAAGAGACGTTTCACTCTGGATATATTTGTCAAAGAAAGAGTTCATGCTTTCGGATCTTGAAGCCGTGGATAAACTGGCAAAAGATACATCCCTCATAAAAGCAGGCACCCAAAGCTTGCGATTTTCATATAATGATTGGACCCACTCGTCCTCTCTAAGATTGAACTTTTCAATCAACTTCCACCATCTGTGTTCAAATTGCTCTTCAGTCCATGATCTATATATGCACTTAGTAAACTTTGCCATAAATGTATCATGCCACAGACTGAGATATTCAAGACGCCTTGGGATCTTCTCCAATATACTCCACAGGCTAAAGTAGTGCCCGGTGTCCGGAAAGATTGCTCCAACAGCTGCTTTGATGTTGTCGTTTTGATCAGACAACAAAATTCTTGGACCTCGTCCACCCATTGCCAAACACCATGTCCGCATCAACCATATGAACGTATGCACTGTCTCATCAGCAATTAGTGCACAACCTAGTAAGGTGGGTTGAACGTGATGGTTTGCTCCAATGAAGAGAACCAAAGGTATTTTATATTTGTTTGTGAAGTATGTAGTATCAAATGACACCACGTCACCAAAATTGGAATAATTATCCATGCCTTTGGCGTCAATCCAGAAAACATTCCTCAATCGATGCTCCTCATTTAAGTCTACAGAATAGAAAAATTTTGGATTCTCTTCCTGCATTTGCACAAGAAATTCAAGCAAGACCTGCGCACCTCCTTCTTCTAAAGTCAAACTTCGACCTCTGTCATGTTGATTCCTGAAAAGATTTTCCAGGTTACCAGAGAATTGGTATGCCCCGTACTGTTTTGATACAGAAGCCAACATCTTTTTCCTTCGAACTTTTGCGTCATTCTTAAGCGGATCAACATTCCTGTGGCTTCTGAAAAAGTGCACTTGAGCTGGTAAAAGCTCATGGTTATGTTCTTTTACAAAACTATGAATGTACCACTTCCCATTCGACGACCTTCTCTTCACGTGCATACTAGCTTTACAACCTATTTTCGGAGAAGGCCTAGGGTTGATTGCATCATCAGACTGCTGCTTGTTTCCATATCTTATGCATGAAAACTTTGCATCAATAAACTCTTTGGATGCCCTAGAACGACGACTACTCAATTTGGCGGTGCCAAACCCGGCTGATTTCGCATATTCTTTATAGAATTCATAGGCTGCATCATGAGAATCAAATTCCATATCATCTCGAGGCTCCACGTTACTGTTCCCCGTAGCAACAGTTGATTCCATTGCTTATATAGCACAACTTGCACCTAGTTTTGCTCAGAAATTTGCTTCCAGCTAAGATTTTGGTACAGTATATAGTCTACGTTGTACAATATAACATACAATTCAGTTTAAAACTCAGAAAATTTGAACATAGTGACGTGGAAAGCACATAACATACTTATAACGATCACAAATAACGAAAGATCAGATTTTCAGTCTAAAGATAGGATTTTTAAACAGAAAGAAGCCTGCGTCACGATTCAAAATCCCATAGTTTACAATTTAAAAAAATTCACTGGAGAAAGGGATTAGGGATTTTGTGTCGGGAAATCTAAGAAGAGGGGAAACGGAAGAGACAGAGATGGAACTTACTGGTGAATTTCGCCGGAGAACAGGACGGAGTCGCGGGAGAGTGGTGTCATTTTTGGATGAAAAAGATCCAAATTTTTTATCGTGGGTTGCCCGTCCGACCCGCCACTGTCGAGTTGAATTCGTGAACAAAGCAAAAGAGTTGGGGAGATTTGCACAAATAGGATGTTTTTGCACCGTTGTTTAACTTTTGTTCTCTTTTAACAAATTTGTGCAATAATAGACTTTGGGGTCTTGTGAGATTATTATTCACATGTTCTCTATATTAAGGGGCAAGGTGGGCGCGAAGACCGTGGAAGACAGGTTGCGAAAATCGAGGCCGAGAGACTCCGATGTCCCGGTCAAGAGGTTGATCGTAGCGGGTCAAAGGAGTAGAGTAAGGCTGAGAAGTAATGAGATATGTGATTAGACACAATACTTCAACCTATCTTATACATGACCCTCAATAGACAATTGTAGAGGTCTAGAACTAAGGTTGTAGGTTGGCATGTAATCAAGAGTTTTTTTGTTCTACTAGTAGTATTAGCACTAGTTTTATATTTTTCTATTTCTAGTTCCTTGTTACTACACGATGCGTCACTATTACTAATAGTTGGCACTAATCTTGTATTCTCGTATTCCTTGATCTTGGTTATTACATATTTTGCCATTTGCTTTCGCTGCATTTTACCTTATTGTTGCTATTAATTGGTTATTGCTTCCTTTTACTGTTCTTGAGTCGAAGGTCTATCGGAAATAACTTTTCTAACTTATAAGATAGATAATGCTTGCGTTCATATTACCCTCTCCACACCTCACTTATGAAATTTCACTTGGTATATTATTGTTATCTATGTTCTCTAGATTAGCAAACTTGCATGTGTTGTACTGTTGTTTAGTTATTCACAAATTTTACCAGAACTCCAAGATTTTATATATGTTAAATTATTCACACATTTTAACAAATTAATTAAATTTATAACCTCAGCATTCCTCCTAACACTTTAAGGGGTTTCTCAAAATTTCAATTTTGCGAGTCGAATCGATTTGAGCAGCTGTTGTGGACAACACCTTTCTCGGCACTCGTGGTGACTTCAGGTTCTATTGTGCTTGCTTTGAATTTACTATTTTGCACGCGGGAGTTGGTACCTCCCGTTTTTCAGTTTTCCTTTGTTGTGTGAGTTAAATTGTTGGCATCTTATCTCGTACTACTTTATTTACCGTATTAGTGTGTCTGTTATTGCAACTGGTATTCTTCTCGTTTGGTCTGTTGCCTTGTGTGATAGTGATTCCCC
>AWOL01S0021955.1:141542-156956 GCA_000715115.1 Nicotiana otophora | reverse complement strand
TTTTTTTTTTTTTTTTGGTTCATTGCGTCATTGTAAAATGTTCTACTCGATGACAGGTGTGGAGACACAAGTACATGGGAGCACTCTCCATGACACGGTTAACGAACAAAATGCAATAAATCAAATTAAGCTGACTTCAACTGATGAGATAAGTATTTCTGCAGGTAAAACGTGCCTTTTCAATTCAAATTAACGCAATATTTCTACTTTCTTCAGGATTAGTGCTCATCTTAACACTGTTTAGTAATTCCTACGTGTTAAGCATCTTGTTTCGAAATTTATGGTTCTCAAAGAAATTGTGTCTAATGTTAAATTAATCCACCTTATTAGGAGGTTGGTGGAATTACAGGGATAGGAAGAAGGATCTGCGCATGGTGTTTATTGACCTGGAGAAAGCATATGACAAGGTAACTAGGGAGGTTCTCTGGAGATGCCTGGAGGCAAAAGGTGTGCCGGTAGCTTACATTAGGGCTATCAAGGACATGTATGATGGAGCTAAGACTCGGATTAGGACAATGGGAGGCGACTCCGAGCATTTCCCGGTTGTTATGGGTTACATCAAGGATCTGCGCTCAGGCCGTTCTTATTTGCCCTGGTGATGGACGCGCTGACACACCACATTCAAAGGGAGGTACCATGGTGTATGTTATTCGCCGACGACATAGTTCTGATTCATGAGACGCGAGGCAGTGTTAACGACATGCTGGAGGTTTGGAGGCACACCCTTGAATCTAAAGGTTTCAAGTTGAGCAGGACTAAGATAGAATATCTGGAATGCGAGTTCAGTGCTGAGTCAGGGGAAGTGGCATGGACGTGAGTCTTGGAGTACAGGTCATCCCCAAGAGAAGTAGTTTTAAGTACTTGGGGTCGATTATCCAGGGGGGCGGAGAGATTGATGAGAACGTCACACTCCGTATAGGGGGGGGTGGATAAAATGAAGGTTAACATCAGGAGTCCTGTGTGACAAGAGAGTGCCACCGTTAGTCAAAGGTAAGTTCTATAGAGCTGTGGTTAGACCTGCCATGTTGTATAGGGCAGAGTGTTGGCCGGTTGGATAAAATGTAGGTTAGCATCAGGAGTCCTGTGTGACAAGAGAGTGCCACCGTTAGTCAAAGGTAAGTTCTATAGAGTTGTGGTTAGACCGGCCATGTTGTATGGGGCAGAGTGTTGGCCGGTTAAGAACTCTCATATCCAGAAGATGACAGAGATGAGGATGTTGAGATGGATGTGCGGGCATACTAGGATGGATAAGATTATGAATGAAGTTATTCGGAGGAAGGTGGGCGTGGCTCCTATGGATGACAAGATGCGGGAAGCGAGCTCAGATAGTTCGGGCACGTGCGGGGGAGGAGCCCTGATGCTCCGGTGAGGAGGTGCAAGAGTTTGGCCCTGGCGGGGACGAGAAGAGGTAGAGGGCGACCTAAGAAGTATTTGGGAGAGGTGATTAGACATGACATGGTGTTACTGCAGATTTCCGAGGACATGACCCTTGATAGGAAGGTGTGGAGGTCGAGCATTAGGGTTATAGGTTAGGACGTAGTCGAGTCCAGAGGTGAGGCTAGTTTGGTAGGGGTGGGTCTTAGACTGCTAGGGGTTTATGTTGTGTTCTCCCTATCCTTATGTTTTCATAGCATCAGGCTTATTTTCTGGTTTTGTTATTGCATTTCAACTATTTTCTAGTTCTTATGATGCTGTTATTATTTCTTTGGTTTCTGTTTGATGGTACTAATATATTGTCACTTCCCATCTCTTCTCGTCTTTTCCGTCTTCATGAGCCGAGGGTCTTTCGGAAACAACCTCTCTACTCCTTCGGGGTAGGGGTAAGGTCTGCGTACACATTACCCTCCCCAGATCTCACTTGTGGGATTTTATTGGGTCGTTGTTATTGTTGCTAAATTAATCTTTAGTTAGAAAGTTTAATCAGACTTCCATTGTAGCAAGAGTTGTAGTGTGACCTCCAGCTTTCCTGCATTACTTGATAGTACTATTTAAATATTAGAGAGGAGATTCTAAAATTGCGCATCCTCAATTTCTAACTCCAACTAACAACAAGAGCTGCAGGTTATCTGTTTTCTTTTTCAAAGTTTATGGTTCTCAAAAAAATAGTATTCTAATGTTAAATTTTCCTGCTTGTTGAATTAGAAAGTTTAATTAGACCTCTTTTGTTCCGGAAGTATAAAGAACTCCAAGCTTCCTACGTTGTTTGACACTGTTAAAATAAGAGAAAGTGAGGTATCTAAAATTTGCTGTCCTCAATTTCTAATTCCAACTTGCGACAAGGGCTGCAGCGAGCATAGTCAAGCCGAATATCAAGGTGTTTGTGCAAGATTTGAGTAAGTTATTGATAGTTTTATGAGTTTGAGCTTAATCGAACTTTATAATTTGATACAAACTCGACTTTCATAGTAGTTAAAAAATGAAGAATGAAAAAGAATATGAAAAAAATTTCCCCTCTTGATTGGTTAGCCACATTTTCTACTATCATATTAGTATTTTCCTTAAACTATAATTGGGTTTCCTAATTTTAAGTATTAGATGGAAGATGACCACTACCAATCAAATTTGTAGTTGAACCAGCCTCCTGAGCTTTATAATTGACAACTCCAATGTTCATATTCACATGCAACAATCAATCGAGCTCCTCCTTCCCCCTTCCCCTGTAGGAGACTGAACTGTTTGGTTAGAGCTAGAATAATTTGCATAGTTCCAACTAAAAATGGCTCAACTCAGGTGCTTCTGCCTTTCATTTCTGATATCTTGCAGTTTTCTGTTGTTGTTTACGTGAACAACAAACCCAGTAAATTCCCACAAGTGGGATTGTTGTTTACGTCAAAATCACTTTATTCTTTTACCCCGTTAGTTGCATAGTTAACCAGTCAGCATTTACAGGAGCTTCTCCTACAGCAGTCCAGCCATGTACCGGGACCAGTTCTCGGCAATCTAATGAATGGCCAGATGCTGCACTTAGTTTCATCACAACTCCTGAGCCGAGCCTGGCACTGCCATTTCAGAAAAATTCCACTGTTTGGAGATCACTTGAATCTATGGAAATATTTGCAAAAATTCCACAAAATCCACATTTCTCACCTTTAGCAGAACATGAGGAGGAGAAACGAGAAGAGCTAGCTTTACAAAAGATGCTAAAGTATGCCTTCCTTGGCGATAAGATATCAAAATTAACCATTGCTGATCTTAAAAATTCAATGGTCATCAATGACATTCTGACATCTCTCGAGGACTTGGAGGAGTGTGGATTTGATGTTATGCAGATTAAATGTCCATTGGACGATCTACTATTGAATAGCGAGAGGCAAATTCAATTCAAAAACAAGTTGGATGAAATAAAGGGCAGAATCAGAGACTGCATTCTTGAGAGAGCAGAAGCTGAAAAAGAGATCAGCAAGATTGCTATGAAGGTAAATGAACTGGAGAAAGAACTTATGTTTGCCAAGAACACGATAGAGACGAAGGATCAAGAGATCATTGTATTGAGATCTAAAGAGACTGCCATTTCGGACGAAATACGTCAAGTTCAACTTGACTTTGAAGGGGCATCAGCTTCACTGAAGCAAACCTTCTGCTGAACAATGCTCTGTACAACTTAAGTATGAACAAACTTTGGTTTTTGTTGATCTGCTCACCAAAAATACTACAGTGAAAGTTTTGAACATTTGACTTAGAAAAGTAGATTGCAAAAACTCAAAAGATCCGGACAAAGTAAATATGCATTATGCTATTTTTCAATTACCAAAGTTTTTTCCATTTTAGATATCCCGGTAAGAGCTTAATAGACAATAATTTATTGCCTATTTTGCTAATAGAATTACGTACTATTTCCTTATCTAGTGGTGAGTATCCTCCACTTCCAACCAAGAGGTTGGGAGTTCGAGTCACCCCAAGAGCAAGGTGGGGAGTTCTTGGAGGGAGGGAGCCGAGGGTCTATCAGAAACAACCTCTCTACCCCAGGGCAGGGGTAAGGTCTGTGTACACACTACCCTTCCCAGACCTCACTAGTGGGATTATACTGGGTTGTTATTTTTGTTGTTCCTTATCTAGATGTTAGCATTTTATTTTGAAGAAACATGACAAATGAGTCTTTTAATTTTGTTTTTTCGTTCTCTTTACTTAGGAAAAGTACCATGAGGTCATATAACACAGTACATCATATTGGGCAAGCTTCAGTGTTTATTTTTGAAAAAAGTATCTTTTTGAAAGATAAATTGTTTGGCCAAGTTATTGAGGAAAAAAATGATTTTTATTCATGACTATAACTGCATCGAGGAAATAGTAATTTCTAGCATATCGAAGTAAAAAAAATATAAAACCTAGAGGGACTAGGGCATGCAATTCTCTCTCGGGCATGTTAGCAAACGTGCACCATCCATGGGAAAGCGAGCTTGTGTACCATCCCAGAAGGCTCTAATGGCTCAGGAAACAATGGCGAAAGTCAATAATCAACAAAGGGAGGAAACAATTCAAAAGGAAATAGCTGTGGAGAAGGAAAAAATCCCGAATCGAAGTGAAAAACAAAATAATGAACAGGAAATCAATGCAACGGTAGTTACAGAGAATGAATTTCAGGGGACTACGGATGGAGCAGATTGATGAGACAAACCACCTACGCCTAGGCGTACATCATGGAGTGAAATAGCAAGAGGTGAATCCAGCTCTATAAAACTATCGTGGGCAGATGAAGCTGACCTAATGGAGGAGGTAACAACGAAGATGTCTGTGTGGGATAACTTTGATATTGCAATAGTCACAAATGCAGGATTCAAGCTTGAATATGTATCGCCTATGACGAAGGGGGAGGCAGCTGTATGTGAAATTGAATTGGAGGATATAAGTTTAGAAATAGAATATTGGAGGAACACAGTTGTATGCTATGTGTTAGGAGCTCATCCTCCATTCACTGTTATGAATGGATTCATCCAGAGGCAATGGGCAAAGCATGTAATAAATAAGATTTCAATGTTCAGAATGGGATAGTTTTGGTACGCTTTGATACAGAATTGGGGAAGAATGAAGTACTTCAAGGAGGGATCTATCACTTTGATAATAAGCCTTTTATTGTGAAATCATGGAGTTCGGATATGGAATTTACTAGGGATGAGTTATACATTGTCCCAATTTGGGTGAAACTTCCTGGACTAGATTTCAAATACTGGAGCCCTAAAGGACTCAGTAAGATTGGAAGTCTGATAGGTAAACCCCTTATGGTGGATAAGAACACTGAAAAGAAGATTGGATTAAATTTTGCAAGGATGTGATAGAAGTGGAGATGGATGCAGTACTATCTGATAGAATATGGTTCAAAAATGAAAAAAGAATGTTGATTGAGCAACGAGTATTATATGATTGGAAGCCTACATTGTGTAAGCATTGTAAGAAATATGGTCATGATGAAGGTGAATGCAGGAAGAAGAAAAGTACTAGTCAAGTTGAAAAGGAGATACCAGGAAGTCCAAAAGAGAAGGAAGTACAAGAAGTGAATATACAAGGCAGAGAAGCTGGGAAAGAAGCCACAACATCAATGACAGAGGCAAACATGAAGACAAACATAACTACTCATGGCAAGCAGAATGAGAGGATACAGAATGAATGAGTGACTCCTATTAATTCTAGGAGACCACAACAGAAACATGCTAATTAACAAGAGAAACAAGCAAATGCATTCCAAGTATTAGAGGAGTCTGGGCCAAGCATACAGGTCCAAGAAGGTAATGTGAGAAAAGGGGGAGACATAATCATTCCCAATACTGGGAATGGATAGTCTACTCTGTTGGAATGTAAGGGGGCTGAATAGCCCTAATAAGCAGAAGGAGGTTAAACTTCTCTGCAACAACCAAGCTGCAGGTTTGGTTAGGGTTGTTGGAAACTAAGGTAAAAATTACAAAAATAACACAGATTGCAAACAACATGTTTGGAGGTTGGCAGTATATAACAAATTTTGAAAATCACTACAATGGAAGGATATGGATCTCATGGAGGCCAGACTACTTCCAGGTAGAGGCAATTAGTATGACAGCACAAGCCATTACTTGCAAGGTATTGTACATTCCGAGGCAACACACTTTTCTATTGACCATGGTATATGCTTTTAACACCAGGAATGAGAGGAAAGAGTTGTGGAGCTATTTGAGTAGCTTGAGTAGAGGTTGGCAGATTCCATGGATAATAATTGGTGACCTCAACTCTGTTTTGAGAATAGATGATAGAATTAGGGGCAATCCAATAACTATGAGTGAGATAGCTGACTTTAGTGAATGTGCAGAAGAGCGTGAATTCATAGAACTACCCCAGCATGGGAGCAGATACACTTCGAATGATAGACATGGGGAAACGAGGGTGGACTCAAAAATTGACTGGGCATTTGTCAATAGACAGTGGTTGGACAACATGCCAGCATACATAGACAATTTTCTACTAGAAAATATCAGTGATCATAGCCCAATTAGAATCTCAATGGTGAATGCTAATAGTTGCAGGAAGAAAGCATTAAAATTCTGCAACACATGGGCTCAACACCCAGAGTTCTTATCCAGAATTGATCAAATATGGAGCAAACTGTTGAAGGATACAAGATGTATCAAATTGTGTATAAGCTAAAACAGTTAAAGAAGAGCTTGCAGGAATTAAATAGACAACACTTCAGGAATATACTGACTGAAGCAAATGAAGATAGAGAGGCTTTGGAGAAAATTCAGAAAGAGTTGCAATTGAAGCCAGGAGAGGCACGTCTGCAGGCACAAGAGAAGAAAAATTACCAGAAGTTCAGAAGGAGTTCTTACCTAGCTGAGATATTTTTACTGCAAAGAAGTAAAGGTAAGTGGATCAAGCTGGGTGATGATAATACTAGATACTTCTTTTCTGTGATCAAACACAGGAAGCTTCAGCAAGCTATTACACAGCTGAAGAATAAAGATGGGCAGTTGCAAACTGAACTTGACTCTATAGCTCAGATCTTGGTGGATTTCTATCAGGATATGCTAGGTAGGAAATCAAATCACAGAGTTAAAATATTCAAGAGTATCTTGCACAATGGTAAAAGGTTGACATTAGAGCAACAACTGAGATTAGTACAACCATATCATGAGATGGATGTAAAGAAAGCACAGGGTAATATTGACAGGAACAAGAGCCCTGGGCCTGATGGTTACATCAGTGAATTTTTTAAGGCTGCGTGGCAGATTATAGGAGAAAATATAACTCAAGCTATACTTGAGTTCTTTAGTACTTGGCATCTCTTAAAGAAGTTAAATGCTACAATGATCTCCCTGATTCTCAAGATAGAAGTACCAATGGAAACATGTCACTTTCGACCAATTTCATGTTGTAATGTTCTATATAAGATCATTTCTAAAATGATTTGTGCCAGACTAAGAGAATCAATGGGAAGTATTGTGGCAGAGAACCAAGCTGCTTTTGTCAAGGTGAGATCTCTAGTGCATAATGTGCTGGTTTGTCATGATATCTTGAGACACTATAGCAGGAAGACCACTCCACGTTGTATGCTGAAAATAGATTTAAAGAGGGCATATGATATGGTTAGTTGGGAATTTATTGCGGAAGCATTAGAAGGCTATGATTTTCCAAGAGCATTCATAGCAATAGACATGGAACGTGTTGCATCTACAAAGTTCTCAATTAAGGTTAACGGAGAAGGGTATGGATATTTTAAAGGAAGAAGAGGTCTGAGACAAGGTGATCCCATGTCACCCTTAGTCTTTGTGCTAGTTATGGAGTATTTTTCAAGAACTTTGAAGAAGATAGGAGAGCTGCCTGACTTTAAATATCACCCAATGTGCAAGCAGACTAAACTCACCTATCTAATATTTGCTGATGACTTAATGCTCTTCTGTAAAGGAGACATGAAATCTGTTTCTAGACTAATGGAGGCCCTTACTCATTTTAGTGAAGTAACAGGTTTAGTGGCGAACATGGAAAAGTCAAGCATCTTTATGACAAGTATGGAGGATGACATCAAGAATCAATTGGTACAACTAACAAGGTTCTCAGTAGGCACTTTGCCAATAAGATATCTGGGATTGCCTCTTTCGTCTAAGAAGTGGAGTAAGATTGATTTTGACCAGCTTGTAGACAAGATAACTGTCACGACCCCAAATTTCCTCCGTAGGATGTCGTGATGGCACCTAGTATCTAAGACTAGGTAAGTCTATCAATGCGGAAATAATGATAGAAATCTAAAATAAATGAACTGCAATTCAAATAATTACAACTCCCAAAATCCGGTAGAAATAAGTCACAAGCTTCTAAGAATTTATCCTCAATGTACCTATATATCAGGGTCTAAAGAAAAATAAGGAAGCAACATAATAATGATAGAAGGGGACTCCGGAGTCTGCGGACGCTGGCACATATACCTCGAAATCTCCGTACACAGGTAGCTCACTGATGTCTGAACTGGTAGGATGTACCTGGATCTGCACAAAAAGATGTGCAGAAGCGTAGTATGAGTACACCACAACGGTACCCAGTAAGTGCCAAGCTTAACCTCGGTAGAGTAGTGACGAGGTCAGGTCAGGCCCTATTGGAATAATAAAAGACAAGGTAAAATGTTTTAACAATATAATAAAAATTAAATGACAATGGAAATGAATCAAGTAAGTAGTATGTCACCAATCGACTACGCAAAATAATGGCAAATAATACCTCGTCGAAACAAAACAGAATTTTTTTCAACTTTAAGAAAATCACAACAATAATAAAAGGCAACTGCGGCCATAAATCAATATCAACAAGGGCACTCCCGAGGTACCACCCCGTAGTCCTAAATCATAAATAAATTCACAATATCTCATTTCCTTCTATCACCGCGGGAGCCTTCACAATTTATTTTAAAGAAAATATTTTTTCCGAAATAGCATCCCGCGTTTTATCCACCCTTATCACACCGCATGACTTCTAATAGTTTCCCTACTAGCCACGCGTATCAAGCCACCCTTATCTCACCGCATGCGTTTCAACACCCAGACCTTATACCACCGCATGCGTATCAATATCACAATATATCACAATTTGCACCTCAAGTGCTTAAATATTTCGAAGTGCCCAAATATTTCAATTTTCCAAAATAAACAACATCAAAATTTAAACATGTAAAACAATTAGAAGGAAAAAGGTCAAGCAAATTTAAAGTATAAAAATCACATCAATGATGAAAAATATAATAAAATAAAATAATTTAAATGATTTGAAATAGTGATCTACACAATTTAAAGACATAGTATTCCACATTTAGCCCGTGTACACACTCGTCACCTCGTGTACCCGACTTTCATCACATTACAATTATCACATCAATACTAATTCTAGGGGAAATTTCCCCCACACAAAGTTAGACAAGTCACTTACCTCGACTTGCTCCAATTTAATCCACTAGTAGGCCTTTTACTCGATTATCCAACTCTGAATGGCTCGAATCTAGCCAAAATAATTCGATAGTCAACAAAAATTATAGGAATGAATTTCATAAGAAAATACTACATTTTTCAATAAAATTCGAAATTAGCTCAAAAATTGCTCGTGGGGCCCACGTCTCAGAATCCGGCGAAACTCACAAAATCCGACATCCTATTCAATTACGAGTCCAACTATACCAGTTTCACTCAAATTCAACTCTGAATCGACACCGAAATCTCAAAAATTTATTTTTATGAGATTTCTAAAATTTTCCCAAATTTCAATCTCAAAACACTAATTAAATGGTGAAAATAATGATGGATTCGGGTAATCTAACCAAAATTGAGTTAAGAACACTTACCCCGATGTTTTCTCTGAAAATCTCCCAAAAATCGCCTATCCCCAAGCTCCAATTTGTCAAAAGTGGAAAATGGGACAAAGTCCCCCGTTTTATAATTCTGTCCAGGCAGCCATCGGTCCTGCCTCGATCCTAACCCTCGATCATGGCCCTCGATCCTGGGCCTCGATCCTAACCTTCGATCCTGGGCATCGATCATGGCCTTCGATTCTGGCTTTCGATCATGTCCCTCGATCCTGAGCCTCGACCCTGGCTTCGATCCTGGCCCTCGACCCTGAGCCTCGATCCTGGCCTTCGATCCTGACTTCGATCATGGCCCTCGACCCTGAGCCTCGATCATGGCCTTCGACCCTGGGCTCGATTTTCTGCATTCCTAGCAGAAGGAAATTGCAGCAGCTTTTGCAGCAACTGTTTAAGTCCAACCTTTAATCCGTTAACCATCCAAAACTCACCTGAGGCCCTCGGGACCTCAACCAAATACAACAACAAGTCCTAAAACATCATACGAACTTATTTGAAACCTCAAATCACATCAAACAACGCTAAAATCACAATTCACACCCCAATTCAAGCTTAATGAAACTTAAGAATTTCTAACTTCTACATTCGATGTCGAAACCTATCAAATCAAATCCGATTGCCCTCAAATTTTGCACACAAGTCATAAATGACATAACCGAGCTATAAAAATTTTCGGAACTGCATTCTGACCCCGATATCAAAAAGTCAACTCCCCGGTCAAACTTCCAAATTTAAATTCCTATTTTTGCCATTTCAAGCCTAATTTAACTACGGACTTTCAAATAAAATTTCGGACACGCTCCAAAGTCCAAAATCACCATACGGAGCTGTTGGAATCATCAAAATTCTATTCTGGGGTCGTTTACACATAAGTCGACATCCGGTCACTATTTGAACTTAAGCTTTAAACCTTGGAACTAAGTATTCCAATTGATTCCAAAACCTCACCGGACCTGAACCGACTACCCCGGCAAGTCACATAACAGTTATAAAGTACAAAATGAGTAGTAAATAGGGAATGGCTACAACTTTTAAAACGACTGGCCGGGTCGTTACATCCTCCCCCTCTTAAACAAACATTCGTTCTCGAACGGATTTAGAATTACACCTGGAGTCTCAAATAGGTGTGGATATTTGTTCTGCATCTCCCGCTCTGTCTCCCAAGTAGCTTCTCCTTCTGGCTGGCCTCTCCACTGCACCTTCAAGGAAGCAATGTTCTTTGACCTCAGCTTTCGAACCTGCCTGTCCAAAACAGCCACTAGTTCCTCAACATAAGATAGATCCTTGTCCAACTGAACTGAACTGAAGTCTAACACATGAGACGGATCGCCGTGATGCTTCCGGAGCATAGAAACATGGAATACCAGATGAACTGCAGAGAGATTAGATGGTAGTGTAAGTCTATAAGCCACCTCTCCAACTCTTTCAAGAATCTCAAAAGGCCCAATATACCTAGGGCTCAACTTGCCCTTCTTCCTGAACCTCATAACATCCTTCATAGGCGAAACCCGGAGCAAGACCCGCTCACCAACCATGAATGCAACATCACGAACCTTCCGATCCTCATAACTCTTCTGTCTAGATTGGGCTGTACAAAGTCGACCCTGAATCAATTTAACTTTTTCTAAGGCATCCTGAACCAAGTCTGTACCCTAGCCTAGCCTAGCCTCGCCCGGTTCGAACCAACCCACTGGAGACCGGCACCGCCTACCATACTAGGCCTCATATGGAGCCATCTGAATGCTCGACTGGTAGCTGTTGTTGTAGGCACACTCCGCAAGTGGCAAGAACTGATCCCAAGCAACCCCAAAATCCAACACACGCGCACGAAGCATATCCTCCAGTATCTGAATAGTGCGCTCGGACTGTTCGTCCGTCTGAGGGTGAAATGCTGTACTCAACTCTACTCGAGTACCCAACTCTTGCTGTACGGCTCTCCCGAACCGTGATGTAAACTGTGTACCCCGGTCAGATATGATAGATATCGGTACACCATGAAGCCTAACAATCTCGCGAATATAAACCTGAGCCAGTTGCTCCGAAGAGTAAGTAGTAACTACAGGAATGAAATGGGCTGACTTGGTCAACCTATCCACAATCACCCAAACTGCATTGAACTTCCTCTGAGTCCGTGGGAACCTAACAACGAAATCCATAGTGATCCGCTCCCATTTCCATTCTGGAATCTCTAACTTCTGAAGCAATCCACCCGGTCATTGATGCTCATACTTCACCTGTTGGCAATTTAGGCACCGAGCTACATATTGCACTATGTCTTTCTTCATCCGCCTCCACCAATAGTGTTGTCTCAAGTCCTGATACATCTTTATAGCACCCGGATGAATGGAGTAACGCGAACTGTGAGCCTACTGGAGAATCAACTCATGCAAACCATCCACATTAGGCACACATAGTCTGCCATGCATTNTCCCTTCGCACGAAACTTTATGACCCAAAAATCCCACTGAATCCAGCCAAATTTCACACTTTGAAAATTTTGCATATAACTCTTTTCTCTCAAATTCTGAAGCACAGTCCTCAGGTGCTGCTCATGATCTTCCCGACTCCGGAAATACACTAGAATGTCGTCAATAACACAATGATAAAAGAATCAAGATAGGGCTGAAATACATTATTCATTAAGTGCATAAATGATGCTGGGGCGTTGGTTAGCCCAAATGACATTACAAGGAACTCATAATGACCATACCGAGTCCTAAAAGCAGTCTTCGGGATATCAGGTTCCCGAATCTTCAACTGATGATAGCCTGAACGCAAGTCAATTTTAGAGAATACCCTGCCATCCTGAAGCTGATCAAATAGGTCATCAATACGTGGCAATGAATACCTTTTCTTCACTGTAACCTTGTTCAACTGGCGGTAATCAATACACATCCGCATAGAACCATTATTCTTCTTCACAAATAAGACATGAGCACCCTAAGGCGATACACTGGGCCGAATGAAGCCCTTATCAAGCAACTCTTGTAACTGTTCTTTTAATTCTTTTAACTCTGCTGGGGCCATACGATATGGTGGAATAAAAATGGGCTGAGTGCCCGGTAACAAATCAATACCAAAGTCAATATCCCTGTCGGGTGGCATACCCAAAAGATTCGCTGGAAATACATCGGAAAAATCCCTTACTACAAGAACTGACTCCACGGTAGGAGTATCAACACTAATATCTCTCACATAGGCCAGATACGCATCACACCCCTTCTCAACCATTCGTTGAGCTTTAAGAAATGAAACAACTCTGCTAGGAACATGATCCAAGGTACCTCTCCACTCTAGCCGCGGTATACCTGGTGTAGCCAACGTCACCGTCTTGGCGTAACAATCAAGGATAGCGTGATAGGGTGACAACCAGTCCATGCCCAAAATAATGTCGAAATCCACCATACTGAGCAATAATAAATCAGCTATGGTCTCAAAATCACTGATAACAATTAAACACGACCGATACACGCGGTCCAATAACAGATTCACCCACAAGTGTAGATACATAAATAAAAGAACTCAAAGAATCACGGGATACGCCCAAATACGGGGCAAAATAAGATGAAACATAAGAATAAGTGGAGCCTGGANATCACCGTGCTGAATTGTATCCTTAAGGACAAGCAGATGGGGGTCATCATACTGACGCTCCCTGATACGATCATAAAGAGAAGACTGAGAAGCCACACAAGCCAAAACTCGGCTCGGCTCGGAAATATCCAATCTGGNCGGGGCAAAATAAGATGAAACATAAGAATAAGTGGAGCCTGGATCAAATAAGACTGATGCATCTCTATGACAAACCGGAATACTACATGTGATAACAGAATCAGATGTAACGGCCTCTGTTCTAGCAGGAATGGCATAATATCTGGCATGACCTCCCCTTGTAGGGCGATCTCTACATGTCCGACCTCTACCTCTAGCTGGCTGTGCAGGTGAAGTGGCAACTGGTGCAGTAATCATGGCCTGAGAAGCCTGGGGGCCTTGTGGAATGGGTGGGACCTGAAAAATCTGTGGAGGTGCACCCCTCCTAAGTCTGGGGCAATCCCTCATGATATGACGAGTGTCACTACACTCAAAACAAGCCCTCAGAGGACGTGGCTGTTGGGACTGGCTCGGGCCTGATCGACTAGACTGCCCGCTGAAAGCACCCCATACAGGAGGTACAGTAGACACTGTCGGTGCATAATATGGAACTTGAGGTCTGGGAGTAGCTGGAATACCACTGGAAGCTGGAAGTGCTGAATGAATAAGATGGCTCACATAGCCTCTACCATGACGAGCTGCAGCTGGANCTAAAGGCCTCTCTGCTACCGGTAAATATGCTAAGATGCCCAAACTCTCCGCCTTACGACTCAAAGCATCAGCCACTACATTGGCCTTCCCTGGATGATAGAGAATGGTGATATCATAATCCTTTTTAAGCAACTTCAACCACCTCCGCTGCCGTAAATTAAGATCCCTCTGTTTAAACAGATGTTGTAGACTTCGGTGATTGGTGTAGACCTCACAATGGACACCGTACAAATAACGCCGCCAAATCTTCAAGGCATGAATAATAACTGCTAACTCAAGGTCGTGGACCGGATAATTCTTCTTGTGTACCTTTAATTATCTGGAAGCGTAGGCAATCACCCTACCGTCTTGCATCAACACTGCGTCGAGACCAATACGCGACGCATCACAATACACAGTATAAGACTCTGAACCTGTAGGTAATACCAATACTGGTTGTAGTCAAATCTGTCTTAATCTTTTGAAAGCTCTCCTCACATTCCTCGGTCCGCCTGAACGGAACACCCTTCTGGGTCAATTTGATCATAGGTGTAGCAATAGAAGAGAAACCCTCTACAAATCGGCTATAATACCTCGCCAAACCAAGAAAACTCCGGATCTCAGTAGCTGATGATGGTCTGGGCCAACTCTGCACTGCTTCAATCTTCTTCGGATCTACCTTGATCCCTTCGCACGAAACTTTATGACCCAAAAATCCCACTGAATCCAGCCAAATTTCACACTTTGAAAATTTTGCATATAACTCTTTTCTCTCAAATTCTGAAGCACAGTCCTCAGGTGCTGCTCATGATCTTCCCGACTCCGGAAATACACTAGAATGTCGTCAATAACACAATGATAAAAGAATCAAGATAGGGCTGAAATACATTATTCATTAAGTGCATAAATGATGCTGGGGCGTTGGTTAGCCCAAATGACATTACAAGGAACTCATAATGACCATACCGAGTCCTAAAAGCAGTCTTCGGGATATCAGGTTCCCGAATCTTCAACTGATGATAGCCTGAACGCAAGTCAATTTTAGAGAATACCCTGCCATCCTGAAGCTGATCAAATAGGTCATCAATACGTGGCAATGAATACCTTTTCTTCACTGTAACCTTGTTCAACTGGCGGTAATCAATACACATCCGCATAGAACCATTATTCTTCTTCACAAATAAGACATGAGCACCCTAAGGCGATACACTGGGCCGAATGAAGCCCTTATCAAGCAACTCTTGTAACTGTTCTTTTAATTCTTTTAACTCTGCTGGGGCCATACGATATGGTGGAATAAAAATGGGCTGAGTGCCCGGTAACAAATCAAT
>AWOL01S0021955.1:90198-137869 GCA_000715115.1 Nicotiana otophora | reverse complement strand
AGAACTTTGAAGTCAACAGTGCGCACGATAAGGAATCAAAGAAGTGAATATTTTCCTAACAGTTCCATAGCCTCCCGAAGATAAGTACAGACGTCTACGTACCGATCCACANCTAAAAATTTTCCAAATTTCAATCTCAAAACACTAATTAAATGGTGAAAACAATGATGGATTCAGGTAATCTAACCAAAATTGAGTTAAGAACACTTACCCCGATGTTTTTTCTGAAAATCTCCCAAAAATCGCCTCTCCCCAAGCTCCAATTTGTCAAAAATAAAAAATGGGACAAAGTCCCCCGTTTTATAATTCTGTCCAGGCAGCCATCAATCCTACCTCGATCCTTACCCTCGATCCTGGTCCTCGATTCTGGCATTCGATCCTGGCCCTCGACCCTGGCTTTGATCCTGACCCTCGACCTTGAGCCTCGATCATGGCCTTCGACCCTGGCTTCGATCCTGACCCTCGACCCTGATCCTCGATCTTGGTCCTTGACCCTGGCTTCGATCTTGACCCTCGACCCTGAGCCTCGATCATGGCCTTCGACCTTGAGCTCGATTTTCTGCATTCCCAGCAGAAGGAAATTGCAGCAGCTTTTGCAGCAGCTATTTTAGTCCAACTTTTAATCCGTTAACCATTCGAAACTCACCCGAGGCCCTCGGAACCTCAACCAAATACACCAACAAGTCCTAAAACATTATACGAACCTATTAGAAACCTCAAATCACATCAAACAACGCTAAAATCACAATTCACACCCCAATTCAAGCTTAATGAAACTTAAGAATTCCCAACTTTTACATTTGATGTTGAAACCTATCAAATCAAGTTCGATTGCCCTCAAATTTTGCACACAAGTCATAAATGACATAACAAAGCTATAAAAATTTTCGGAACTGGATTCCAACCCCGATATCAAAAAGTCAACTCCCCGGTCAAACTTCCAAACTTAAATTCCTATTTTTGCCATTTCAAGCCTAATTTAACTACGGACTTCCAAATAAAATTTCAGACACGCTCCTAAGTTCAAAATCACCATACAGAGTTGTTGGAATCATCAAAATTCTATTCCTGGGTCGTTTACACATAAGTCGACATCCGGTTACTATTTGAATTTAAGCTTTGAACCTTGGAACTAAGTGTTCTAATTCATTTCAAAACCTCACCGGACCTAAACCGACTACCCCGGCAAGTCACATAACAGTTATAAAGTACAGAATGAGCAGTAAATAGGGAAACATGGCTACAACTTTTAAAACGACTGGCCGGGTCGTTACAATAACAAGCAGGATTACAAGTGCCTATGCAAAAACATTGTCATATGCAGGGAGATTGTAAATTATTAATGCAGTTTTGTTTTCAGTTTATAACTTTTGGGGTGCAGTCTTTGTTTTGCCTCAAAGTATACTAAAAAAAGTAGATAGGAAGTGTAGAGAATACCTATGGGAAAGTACTGAAGGAAAGAGGAAAGTTACATTGGTATCATTGGACAAAATCTGTAGACCAAAGAAGTATGGAGGCCTCAATGTGAAAAGTTTCAAACTATGGAACATTGCTTATATAGGAAAGCTAATATGGCAAATAGCATGCAAAGAAGACACATTGTGGATTAAATGGATCCATGGACTGTATATGAGAGGCAACCAAGATATTTGGACTCGTGTACCTCCTGTGGATAGTAGTTGGTATTGGAGGAAACTTAATTCTCTCAAAGATGTGATGACTAGCTGGTACACAAGTGATGTCTACAATCCGACCTCGAATGGTGCTATTCTGTTAGCAAGAGCTACATTGAACTATTAGGAGAGATGGACAGGCTTCAAGAAGCAGATATGATATGGAACTCAATTATGCTGCCAAGACATATGCTTATAGTGTGGTTGGCTAGTCAAGACAAATTGCTTACAAAGGAAAGGATGGAAAGGCTGCATATCCAAGTGGAGGATGCGACATGCTGTCTATACACTGATAGTAAGAGGGAAACACATAAGCATCTATTTCATGAATATAGCTGAACACCGGAAGTAAAAGAATCAATGGAAAGATGGACGGGTATCAGAATACAAAAGCAAGCTACTATACAATGCTTAAAATGGATCAAGGGGAGGCACTGGAAACAATTCAAGAAGGAAATAGCAGCTGCATTACTGGGAGCAAGAATTTATCATACTTGGCAGGCGAGGAACTGGAAGCAATTCAGAGGGACATATATTACTACAGATATATCAACAGAACAGATAAAAAAAGAAATAGTGGAGAGAATAGAATGTAGGAAAAACTCTAGGAAAGCAAGCAAATGTAAATGTCTGATCCAACAGTTTTGTAACTAGTTATTTTTTTCTGTTCTGGTAATACATCACAGTTTACCAAAAAAAAGAAGTAAAAAAATTAAATATTCAAGAATAAAAAGGAAAAAGAAGAAAAAACTTTTAGTTTCAAAGTCACAAGTCAAATGCTACGTTATTTTAGCATCTAAAAAGGATTGAAATGATCTTTATTTTCATATCATATTAGATCTTTGTTTAATATTAATAACTATACTTTATAGTATTTTTATCCATGACTATAAAATATACATGAATCTATCTATCAGATAACTCTCCTCTATTTCTTAGTCTTTCCATTTCTCCAAGTTCCTACTTGGATTAGAGACACTTGTCATGGTTAAAAACTAATGGATGTGATTTAATTGAATAAAATAAAGCCCTAACCATGGTTAAAAGTATTTAATTCCTCCCTTTATCCATTCCCAAATAATATATTTTTCAATCCCACAATTATAGCTATAGATTATCTAAGATTTCTTCTCTTTCTCGTAGTAATTTTCTTTCGTGAATTAGTTTTTTTTCACTTCTACAAAAATAGTAATTTTCTTTTCGCGAGTTAATTTTTTTTACTTTTGTAAAATCTTCTTACATAATCATTAAAAAATAAAAAATATTAGAAGTAAGTTCCAACATTTGATAATAATTTAAGAACGGTACAAATAATAAAAGTAAGTTCCAATCTTGTACCAATTTTAAAACAACTTTTTTCAACTTAGCCGTGTAAAAGCATCTGCATCAAATGTTTTTACACGTTCGTTGAAAAAAGTTGCTTTTACACGGCTAAGTTAAAAAAAGTTGCTTTGAAATTGGTCCAAGATTGGAACTTACTTTTATTATTTGTACTGTTCTTAAATTATTATCAAATGTTGGAACTTACTTCTAATATTTTTTATTTTTTAATGATTATGTAAGAAGATTTTACAAAAGTAAAAAAAATTAATTCGCGGAAAGAAAATTACTATTTTTGTTGAAGTGAAAAAAAAAATAACTCACGAAAGAAAATTACTACGAGAAAGAGAAGAAATCTTAGATAATCTATAGCTATAATTGTGGGATTGAAAAAGATATTATTTGAGAATGGATAAAGGAAGAAATTAAATACTTTTAACTATGGTTATGATTTTATTTGACAAGGTGGGTTGCTCTGATGGTAAGCACCCTCCACTTCCAACCAAGAGGTTGTGAGTTCGAGTCACCCCAAGAACAAGGTGGGGAGTTGTTGGAGGGAAGATGCCGAGGGTCATTTGGAAACAGCCTCTCTTCCCCAGGGTAGGGGTAAGGTCTGCGTACACACTACCCTCCCCAGACCCCACTAGTGGGATTATCTGGGTTGTTGTTGTTGTTGTAATTAAATCTCATCCATTAATTTTTAACCATGACAAGTGTCTCTAATCCAAGTAGGAACTTGGAGAAATGGAGGGGAGTTGAATCCCTATATATATATATATATATATATATATATATATATATATATTATAAAAGTAGGAAGCCCTTAGTTAAATATCCTAAATTTTCTTACTTATAAATTATTATTAAAAAATCTCCTCATCCGAAAGGGTGCCTTTTCTTACCCATCAACCTTGCAACGAAATTCCTGTTACACACCTCTATTTTACGGGAAACCTTTTACACACTCAATCTTTCAAAAGTGTGTCCAAGACACACTACTTCTGACCAGATAGCACTTGCGTGTTTACACATAAAAAAATACGTGAAGCCCGTAAAAAATCCCATTTTTTGTCTCCCTTCCCCACATGAACCCCTCCCCTCCCTCTGATCTTCTTCCTCACCACCCTCCCCCTCATTTTCTTCCCCAAATAGAATTTTTGAGAGAACATATCAATTTTAGATCTAAAATTGAGTGGATTTTGTTGGTTTATTGTCCAAATACTGTGAAAACTATTTATTTGTGATAGATGTAAAAGCTTTAATAGTAGTATTGAAGGTTTGGTAAAAAATTTATAATCCACCATTATTGGGGTACCGAAAAAAGCTTAAAAATTCAATTGGGTCTTGTTGATTATTGGGTTATTGAACTTAATTTGTTGCTCGATTATTTTCGGCTAGTTGTTTAGATAATGTGGTTGAATTTTGGTGTTGTTAGAAACTTTCTCACAAACAACCATGGTGGTAGCAACAATGATGCTTAAGATAAAAAATGGAAAGATGGAGAAGATGGATTTTAGTTTTAATTTCTAATATTTTTTTTCCTTTTTAAAGTCGATGACACGTGTCACGATCCTATTAGGGCGTGACTTTCATGTTATCTGAAAAATTGGTCGAGTACAAAAGTGGTGTGTCTTAGACACACTTTTAAAAAATTGAGTGTGTAAAATATTTCCTGTGAAAGAGAGGTGTATAACAGGGATTGCGTTGTAAGGTTAATAGGTAAATTATGTATTTTGGCTCTAAGAAATGACTTTGACTTTTAAAAATAAAACAAAGGGAAAAACTGGAAAGGGCTGAAATTTTGAGAAAATGATAAGTGTGGTATATGGCTGAAGAAAGGACGTGCCACTTCACCTTCTTAATTTTCAGATTTTAAATTTTTCTCAGTCTTTGAAAAGGTACGAACATGCGACTAAAACAAATGGTGAAGGCTAAATTCATTTGCAAGTCTGACTATTATTCTAACCAAAACAATAATAGTCCTACAAGATTGTGGTGCTCTTTTGAGGCTCAGAAGCAGTGGCGGAGCCACTCATTGGCAAGGGGAGTCAAATGACAATCGTTAGTCTGAAAATTATATCGCGCAAATATGTTAAATATTTTATTTTTATGTATATATACTATGTGTTGATCCCCTTAATTTTTTTTATATGTTTACTTATTTATATTTTGACTCCCCTTAAGGAAAATTCAGTCTCCGTCACTACTCAGAAGTTTTGAAAATCATATTGCTTCCATACAACATGACAACTGGTATAGATCCAGAATTAAAGATGAATAATTTTCTCAACAAAACTACGTGAACTGTGTGTGCAGTAATATTTTTAATTTAGATTTTTCTTTTCTTCTTTTCACTCCTTGATCTTTTGACTTCTTCTCTTAAAAATATGGAGATAAGAAAGCAAATAAATGGCGGAGTCTATTTTTTCGCATCGAACTAGAATTTTTAAAAAGTCCAAATTTAAATAATAATTAATTATATAGACACACACGAAAACTTAAACATTTATGGGAATTAGTTGAAATAATAAATTCTAAATATGATATTAACATATTTTTCTTATTTTCACTTCTTCTCCGATAATATTAACACAATCCTTTCAAAATTCACCAATAGGACAATTTGTATTTTATGCATTTTGCTTGTGAGAAAGAAGAAGAAGAAGAAGAAGAAGAAGATATATTTCAGTTATCTAACCATTTGTGTATTTATGAATAAATATTTTTCAAGAAAATTCATTACAAAAGCTTGAACAATTTTAAGTTGAATATAACGATTGAGATGATTGAGGACATATTCGATAGAGTTTCTTCCTGGATAAATAAGAAGCAATAATTATTATTTTCTTGTACTACTTTTGTTTTTAACTTTTACTCTATAACTCAAACACCACTTTTAATATTATATTTAAGTGATTGTTTAAAAAAGTTATACTTTTTGAGATAGAGTACACGCGCAACTCGTATGCTGAGAAACTAGTACTATTATAAAAAGCTCGAAACTCTAAATAAATATATATGAAATATTGATCTACTTTTTCATCTTTTTTTTCCTGTTGCATATATGGATAAAATTGTTGCTATAATTAATTTTTATAAATATTCTTTTTTACCTCATTGGTTGACCTTTTTTAATTTATTAAAGAATCTCATTATATTCTTGTACGGTGAATTGGTAATGTTATGAATGTAATAACTTTTTAACTAATAAAATTGTTAATTAGTTTATTTTACGATGAGATAATAAAATTAGTAAATCTCTTTTCCAAATTTCTTATTTTTTATTAAATTATAATGATCCTTTCAATATGGAGGTACAAAAACGTAAAAATACTTGGTAATAATTGAAATGAACATGTCCAAGGCGAAGTAATCTAAAATGGTTACGAAATAAAATATAATAATTCAACTTTGCTAAAAACTATAGTAAACAAATTCAATAAGCTCTCTACAACTTTGTCAAAACCAAAAAGCAGAAATGCTCTACAATGAAACAGAAAGAAAACCCTTGCCGTTCTGCCTTCCCTTCTTCTCGCTGATGCCGGTGAAAGCGTGAAGCTTTTGAGGATGGTCCGATTCAAGGTTAGGTTCTCTTCTCTCTTTCTCTTTTTTTATTTTTTATTTCTCTGTATTTGGAAAACTTGAGGATGAATATGGAACCATTAGTGATAAAGCTGACGATTGTTGATAGTTTTTCCACGACCCAACTACAACTAGAAACTTGTTTTTCCTACATTTCCTTGAATTTCATCAAGTAATAATCCCAAAAGAAATTTGAATCAATTACACAGTGGTAGTTGCTAGTAGCTGCTTTAGTTTTTCAGCCAACGCCTAATTAAAACTCCAATTCTCTTTACATTTTTAACAAAAACCTATTTAAGCTTGGACATTTCACCTCACTGCAGCAATGAAGATAGTTGAGGAAATATTAGTAGTAGAAATGGAAAACCCGATGGCATCACCTCGTAATAGTAGTTTGGTATGATTCCAGCTTGGTATGACGCCACAATTATCACCGAAGTCCAGAACTTGGGCTAAAGGCCAAAAAGGAAAATGTGGATTCTGGGTTGAGTATAAACATTTGTTAGATGGATCCACGCCTCTATGCCGTATATCAGTCAATAAATTGGCATTACTATTTTATGAATAAATAACTTCGATGTTGCTAATTGATTTACATCCTATAATTCACCTGATACTTCAAAGTCATGTCGGTGAGTATAAATGTGTAAATCGGAATACATGAATGGCTACTAATTCAATTATAAATGGATTGGCAGTTTATAGGCGCCTGCAAATACAAGAAGGCAGAACCAATCCCAAATTGGGCACCTTCACGGGGTCAATTTGCAGCTGGAAGAATAGCACTTGCTAGTAGAATAGTAAAGCATGTGATTTGTGATGTTTTCACGACTTCTACGTTACAGTCTAAGCTGGTCATGTGAATGCCTAAATATAACCTGCTTTTAAGCGTGGTTATCTGTCGTGTTAATGATGATGTTATGTCAAAACCTTGGGAGCAGTTGCCTATTAGGAGATGTTATCTGTCTTATATCTCACCTTGTTCCATTGGGAAATGTTTTCCTAGCTCAAGGTCTTAAGATATTTCTCACTGGATTTCACTACACTTCTGATGCTTTATCGCTAATTCGAGGGCTTGGGAGTTGTGATGCTACATCTATTATTCACAGCTAGAGACTAGAGTCTATTCATTCAGGATATTGCACCATTAAGTAACAAAATTACTTGCTTTTATGCCGATGATATCAGGCGGCTCTTCGAAATAGAAGTTCAACTGCTGCAAAGGATCAAACCAACAAGGGGACATCAGATTCTAAGAAGCTTAGGAAGAATTTGGAGATTTCTGAATCTAGAGACGATGTGGTAAAGCCTGTGAAGAAATTAAGAAGTATAAGAAAAGTTATGGAAGCATCGGATAATCAACATTTTCCCAGGCCTTTGGTCTCTACCCTCTTCTTCTTACTCATGCATCATTCTTCCCATATTTTGCACGATAATCATTTGCATTTTTGCTCTATCGTTTTTGGACTTATCTAGGTCATCTATTGTTTATTTTAGGTATAACATGTGTGCAATACCTGATAGAGTGGTTCTTTCTTAGGTAACAAGGGTAGGAGGACTTCTAATCGTAATTGATTTCCATGTTACATGCTGTGCTCCATTGCTTTCTAAGACTGTTCAACAATAACTGTTAGAGCGTAGTTTTTCCCCTGAACACGCAGGAAAAATCTTGGTAACATGCGAAAATATACAAAATATGGTTTATTGTCAGATATCAAATTGGTTTGTCAATCTTTTCGTTCAGTGTGTCAACTGTGAAAATGAGATTTATTATTGCTACTGCTTGACCAGCCCGAATTTAATAATTTAATTTCCTCTTTCCCTGATGTCTTGCGACTTGATCTTTTTTTTAATACCAAGAAACCCGCTAGCGCCAATGACGCATGGTTCGAAACTCGATGGATAATGAGCCTGCCCCCTCTACTCTTCTCCACTTAAATACCAGGCTTTTGTCTTTGGCAGGGTTCAAACCTGTGACGTGCTCCTAACCCACACATCTCTCTTACCACTAGACTAATGCCTTGGGGGCACGGGTTGATCTAATTTTGCGTCTATGTTAAACTGAACTTTGCTGAGTTCTAATGTGTCTGGTATGATCATCAACAAAGAATATTCAGATTATCTGATTTTCGGATAAACCTATTCAAACATATGGCTGTTTTCAGCTGTGTTTAGACGAAATCTGTTAATTTGCAATAACAAATGTATCATAATGGGAAAAGATAAGGAAGAAAGAGTTCTCTATAGCTTGACCATTGTTGTACTTTGTCTAACTTTTGCAGACTCGGAGACCGGGAAAAGTTGGTTGGGTAGATAATCAATCAGGTCATGTCATGAAAGAAAATACAGATTGCTCACCAGCCGGGACTGCACATTCTATCGATAGGGGTAAGTGACTCTAAATTTTAAATTCCCTAGTTGGGACTCATTGCTAACTCAACTAAACTGCAGATACAGACTGCAGTAAACAAGGAGATGTTGAAAATGTTATCAACAGAGAGCTGAACGAAGAAGATAAGGATGGGGAGCTAATTGACCCAAAAGTAAAGATGGTTGAGGTAACATTTTATAATTGTGCTCATTCACCTGCCATCAAATCTGTAGGGTAATTAGAATCTATAATCGGCATTCTTTTTTCCTTACTAAAAATATTAGACCTAGTACCAGAATAATGCATGCTGATGCTTATATTTTACCTACAGCATGGGCCAAAATATGGATTTTGGTGATATGTAACTGATAGAAGTATGTATTCCATACGATTGAGTTCCCTTGATTTTCTCCATAAATTCACTTTTCTGTTCATTTCTGATTGACTATGGTGTTTGTTTTCTGTTCTTTCTCATTCAGGATAGCGTCAAAGAAAGTACTAAGAATCTGTCTGATCATGGAAAACTGGCAGTGCTAGAAGGTAACTGACTTTGTACTTTTTATTTTGGCTCACTGCATCATTGCAAAATGTTCTACTGGATGATAGGCGGGAGAAACAAGTACCTGGGAGCACACTCCATGGCACTGTTAACGAACAGAATGCAACCAAATCAAGTTGAATTGACTTCAACCAACAGGATTAGTACTTCTGCAGGTAAAGAATGCCTTTTAACACAATATTTCTGCTCATCTTAACGATTCTTGATAACCTATGTGTTAAGCATCTTGTTTTGAAATTTATGGTTCTCAATGAAATTGCATTCTAATGCTAAATTATTCCTGCTTGTTTGAATTTTTATTGAGGAAGTTTAATCAGACTTCCTTTGTAGCAAGAGCTTTAGTGTGAACTCCAGGTTCCTGCATTATTTGAAACTATTTGAATATAGAGGGGGGTTTCTAAAATTAGGAAACCTCACTTTCTAATAAAAGCAAGGGCTGCAGGTTATCCTTTTTTGCCCAACTCAGGTGCTTGTGCCTTTCATTTCTGGTATCTTGCAGTTTTCAGTTATTTTACGTCTAGATCATGTTGTTCTTTTAGCCTATTAGGGGTCGTTTGGTAGGATGCAGTAGATAAAATAATGCATGCATTAACTTTTGGTATTAGTAATCCGTTGTTTGGTATACTTTTTCAACCTATGTATTACTAATACAAGTATTAGTTATACACCCTATTTGGTATTATCCTATATATAACTAATGCATAGCAAACCATGGTATTAGCAATACCAAGGCTACCAAGGCTATTAATGCATGCATTAGCATGATTAAGGGCAAATTTGTTCTTAGAGTCCCTTAAAGCTAAAGAATATGGAGGATATTTTTGTAAACAACTAATTTTCAAAAATTATGCAATGTATTTTAATTTTTAATACACCACACCAAACAGTGGATGGGAAATAATCTCTGTATAACTAATGCTTGCATTACTAACCCATGCATTACTAATCCCTGCACTATTCTTATACACCCTACCAAACGACCCGTTAGTAGCATGGTTTACCAGTCAGTATTTGCAGGAGCTTCTCCTACAGCAGTCCAACCATGTGCCTATAACAGTCCTTGGCAATCTAATGAATGGCCAGATGCTGCACTTAGTTCCATCACAACTCCTGAGCCGAGCCTGGCACTGCCATTTCAGAAAAATTCCACTGTTTGGAGCTCACTTGAATCTATGGAAATATTTGCAAAATTTCCACAAAATCCACACTTTTCACCCTTAGCAGAACATGAGGAGATGAAACGAGAAGAACTAGCTTTACAAAAGATGCTAAAGTATGCCTTCCTTGGTGATAAGATATCAAAGTTGACCATTGCGGATCTTAAAAATTCAATGGTCATCAATGACATTCTGACATGTCTCAAGGACTTGGAAGAGTGTGGATTTGATGTAATGCAGATTAAACGTCCATTAGACGATCTGTTGAACAGTGAGAGGCAAATTCAATTCCAAAACAAGTTTGATGAAATAAAGGGCAGAATCAGAGACTGCAATCTTGAGAGAGAAGAAGCTGAAAAAGAGATCAGTAAAATTGCTATGAAGGTAAAAGATCTGGAGAAAGAACTTAGGTCAGCCAAGGAAAGGATAGAGATGAAGGATCAAGTGATCTTTGAATTGAGATCTGAAGAGAGTGCCATTCGTGATGAAATACGTCAAGTTCAACTTGACTTTGAACGGACAGTGGCTTCACCCTTCTGCTGACCAATACATTGTACAAATTAAAGTATGAACAAACTCTGTTTTGCCGAATAGATGTCTACTGAATCTGTTTAGCTGGAGTAATCTTACTCCTGTAAATAATGTTGGCCATTTCCTTGATTTTATTGGTTTTCTTACCCTGGCTTGAGTCTTGACAGCCTATTTTTCCGTGCTCTATATTTTTTATTAGCTCGCTGATCTTAGTTTAAGACATGCTGTAATGGATTTTATTTGTGCTCATTGCATCTTCTTGACGCCAGCAATATAACATCTTACTTCATCAGAACAAACTCTGTTTTGGTAAAGTGTTACAATTGAAAAATGAAAAAAAGCATTAGTATGTTCGTCAGACATTATTGGTACTCTTTGAAAAGATCTCAAAAATTGCAAAATTTGAGAAAGGAAATTGAAATGAAAGATGTTGTGAAATCGTATTGTTGTCCTCATTAACATATGATATTGATGTGGTACTTCAATACCAACAAGTATTTCATCAAAATTCTTCTCACTCAGTGAAGAATTCCGCTCAAGTTCAAGTTTTGTTGATCTGCTCAATAAAAATGCTAGTAGTAAAAGTTTTGGAACATACAACAACAGCAACCCAGTATAATTGACCATCGGCATCCTTCCCTCCAAGAACTTCCCACCTTGCTCTTGGGGTGACTCGAACTCACAACCTCTTGGTTGGAAGTGGGGGTGCTTACCATCAGAGCAACCCACCTTGTCAAGTTTTGGAACATCTGATTTACAAAATTGGAATGCAAAAAACTCAAAGATCTCAATTGCTTTTTTCTTTAAAGAACTTCCCACCTTGCTCTTGGGGTGACTCGAACTCACAATCTCTTGGTTGGAAGTGGGGGTGCTTACCATCAGAGCAACCCACCTTGTCAAGTTTTGGAACATCTGATTTACAAAATTGGAATGCAAAAAACTCAAAGATCTCAATTGCTTTTTTCTTTAAAGAACTTCCCACCTTGCTCTTGGGGTGACTCGAACTCACAATCTCTTGGTTGGAAGTGGGGGTGCTTACCATCAGAGCAACCCACCTTGTCAAGTTTTGGAACATCTGATTTACAAAATTGGAATGCAAAAAACTCAAAGATCTCAATTGCTTTTTTCTTTAAAGAACTTCCCACCTTGCTCTTGGGGTGACTCGAACTCACAATCTCTTGGTTGGAAGTGGGGGTGCTTACCATCAGAGCAACCCACCTTGTCAAGTTTTGGAACATCTGATTTACAAAATTGGAATGCAAAAAACTCAAAGATCTCAATTGCTTTTTTCTTTAAAGAACTTCCCACCTTGCTCTTGGGGTGACTCGAACTCACAATCTCTTGGTTGGAAGTGGGGGTGCTTACCATCAGAGCAACCCACCTTGTCAAGTTTTGGAACATCTGATTTACAAAATTGGAATGCAAAAAACTCAAAGATCTCAATTGCTTTTTTCTTTAAAGAACTTCCCACCTTGCTCTTGGGGTGACTCGAACTCACAATCTCTTGGTTGGAAGTGGGGGTGCTTACCATCAGAGCAACCCACCTTGTCAAGTTTTGGAACATCTGATTTACAAAATTGGAATGCAAAAAACTCAAAGATCTCAATTGCTTTTTTCTTTAAAGAACTTCCCACCTTGCTCTTGGGGTGACTCGAACTCACAACCTCTTGGTTGGAAGTGGGGGTGCTTACCATCAGAGCAACCCACCTTGTCAAGTTTTGGAACATCTGATTTACAAAATTGGAATGCAAAAAACTCAAAGATCTCAATTGCTTTTTTCTTTTTTAAAGGAGTATTTATTTGCCACCTATAGTCCGTCTCGGGTGGTTGTGTTCGTAAGATAGTAAATACGCATTGTATTATTTTTATCATTACGAAAGTTTTCACAATAATTTCTTTTTCACTGTTGACAGCCCTAATAGACAATAATTAGTATTTCAAAAGAAAGTAATTCGATATTCAAAACTATTCTGAGAGAGGTTTGTCAAATACAATTTATTTTCTAATTTTAAAAGTTACTTTAAAACTTTATCTGAAAAGAAATAATTTCAAAATAGTAAGTAAATTTTGAAAACTCGACCAAACCTAAAGTCACTAATATGTTTGTAGTTTGTAGTTTGTACTAAGGAGGAGGCAAAAACTAAAAAAATAATTAATTTTAACAAAACGAATTGTTAAACCTTAAACCCTACGGAAAGCATTCAAACACGAAACAGTGAGAGCGTGGAGAACTTCTGTATCAGTTCTGGAACTCTCAACAGCTGCCTTACTTTCTTCTCAATTCTCCCATTTCCCCTTACTCCGAAATCTGCTTTTGCTCTATCTTATCAATTTTTACAACACATTGCAATTATTGGGAAATGTTCAGAGCTGCTGCTGCTGTTGCTTCATCAATCAGGTATATAAATATAACGTTGTGTCACATTTATATCAAACACTTATATTTTGGGTACTCACAATTATATTTTCGCTTCTTGTCAGGTCCTCAACTTCCAGAAAATTGGTAAAATATCTACTCTTTACCTTACAACAACATTTAATCTTATTATTGATAGTGCTCGGTATAATTTTCTTATTGGAGTGCAGAATTTATGTCTGAATAATAGATTGGGTCAATTGGGTATATTACATTTCTTCTTTATTACTTACTTATTAATTATTACTTTTTGTGGTAAAGGCTGCCAGTAGGATTATTTCGAGAAGAAATTATGCTGCAAAGGATATCAATTTTGGTAGCCAGGCACGGTTGGCCATGTTACAAGGGGTTAATGAGCTTGCAGAGGCCGTAAAAGTCACAATGGGACCAAAGGTAATAAATAAGATTTATACTTGATATCCATATTTAGTATTTCCGACATGACCTCCTTATTATTGTTCTCCAATTCAAACCTGCTGAGAGTTGTTTTTCCTGAGCCGAGAGTCTTTCGGAAACAGCCTCTCTACCTCCACAGGGTCGGGGAAAAGTCTGCGTATACTCTAACCTCCCCAGACCCCACAGTGTGGGATTACACTGGTTATGTTGTTGTTGTTGGTTGAAATTTTGAATTAGATCTTAATGTTAGTTGAAAAAGAGGAAACTAATTTGACATCTTTACTGATATGATACATATGAGACGGACTATGGAGCTTAGCTTTTTCTTTTTCTGATTTTCACATGCTATACTTAATATGAATACTACTTGATATATTTCATATTTATGGAGTACTTGGTGAAGAAAAAAACCATATTGGACAGAAAAAGATGGGCTTTTGAGTTTCAATTTTCACCAGTGACCTGTGCGGAAACTTTTGGAATGTTATGTTTTTTATTCACCTACCCAAAAGGATGCAAAAATGGTGTTTGCTAAGGTTTACTAATTTTGATTATTGGGTAGCGGTGGTTATAACACTAGCGGATGTTAGGATTTCACTTATCTCTGTCATCCTTTTCTTCTTAAAGGTCCTACATGCTATAATGACTTTCCTCCCAAGATTTAAATGAATTATTGAGAATGTCTAAAACATCTAGGATATTGCATTTCACAAGGTCTCTTGATTGAAAAGAATAACCTGAGTTGTCATCATACTTACGACTATTCTTCGTCTTCTTCGTTCACAATCCAGGGTCGTAACGTGATTATTGAGAAAAGCCAAGGGAATCCTAAGGTCACAAAGGATGGTGTCACTGTAGCCAAGAGCATCAACTTTAAGGATAAGACAAAGAATGTGGGTGCTGATCTTGTGAAGCAGGTTGCTAATGCTACTAATTCAGTTGCTGGAGATGGTAAGATCTCTACTTTGGATTAGCTTATTCGTGAATCATAATAAATGTTTCAACTTACATCAGATACATTTGCCATGGTAAAGGAGCTTTTATATTCATCATCTTTTCTTCCTAAAAGGAAATCTTTAGTATATATCATAGTCTTGATACGTTGAGGTGCACTTTTTGATTGCGATGGTTGTAGGGTCTTACCAAGCTTATGTATGTCCACGAATTTTCTAAAATGGTTGCCATGTGATAACAGGTACCACCTGTGCAACTGTGCTTACTCAGGCAATTTTCTCAGAAGGTTGCAAAGCTGTTGCTGCAGGTGTAAGCGTGATGGATTTGCGTAGTGGTATTAACATGGCCGTTGATGCTGTTGTTGCTGACTTGAAGAGCAGAGCCGTCATGATTAGCACCCCGGAGGAGATTACACAGGTGAAGGGCTAATAGAGATTCTATGTCCAACTTGGATCATGCTGTGGACAAACACATCAACCAATCTATCAATAGACTACGCCTCAAACTCATATACTTGGGGATGCCAAACTAGATAGGGCTGTGGACAAACTTATAAGATTTAAATCTGAACATTTATTAATCCTTACTTTCTGCAAGTTATAATTCAGTTTCAGGCAAAACCACTTCACCAACTGTTCCGACAAGTCAATACAGCTTTTCCAATTTCAGTTTTCCAGTTGTAGTTGTGGTTTTGACTCTTTGTTTTCCAAGCTGATTTGTCAACTGGGGAAAATTCATCTTTCTGAAAATACGATGAAATGACAGTTTCTCCTTCTGGTTTCTTTCCATAATTTATCTCGTCGCTGCTCTCCTTTTCCTAGAAAACACACTGCGTTTATTTTCTTTCCCTACATTAGAGCTAAAATCAGATCTTTACAAGTTATGATTAAGAATGATGCTATGATTGGAATTTAACTGCATGACTTGTAAAACGAACCAGTTTCTGGATGCACCTGTAAATTTGTATGTTCCTTATAACTTCTTTAAGATTGAAAGCTAGTGCTGTTAACTCAGAAAAGCAAGTGGAGTTCTTACATGTTCTTTTTACCCTAAATGGTCCCCTTTTTGAGAGTTCAATATCTTACTTTCCAATAGGTGGCTACTATCTCTGCAAATGGTGAACGTGAAATTGGGGAATTAATAGCTCGAGCCATGGAAAAAGTTGGGAAGGAAGGGGTGATTACTGTTGCTGTAAGTTATGCTCATATTGGTGTTTCTGATACAAATACATTGAGAATTGTTTAAGCTTGAAACTGAAACCTCATATATTTTGAATTAACAGGATGGAAACACCTTAGATAATGAGTTGGAAGTGGTGGAAGGCATGAAGCTTGGCCGTGGTTACATATCTCCTTATTTTGTCACAGATGCGAAGACTCAAAGATGTGTATGTAATAATTTCTACGACTGAGAACTTTCCCCCCAATTTCTACGCTGAAGTGTAGAATTAGATTTCTCCAAATGTGGTCAGTGGCTTGAAGCATAGAAGAATGACTTAATGATTCTGATGCTAACAACTTTCATTAGTACCTCAGAAAACCAAAACATTCTCATGATCTCCCCCCAATTATTTTATTCCATTTCTTAGTGGAGATTGGCATCTTTTCCTCTTTTGTTCTTGACTTACAAGTCATAAAAAGTAGCTGTGTCAGCCAATGCATACGTCGTGCCATGCAACGATCTGTACATCCTGTATCAACTTATAAAGTTCACGACATGATATTTTGACTTGTATGTAAACAGGAATTGGAAAATCCATTGATCCTTATTCATGACAAGAAAATCTCAGACTTGAACTCGATTGTGCGGATATTGGAGCTTGCTGTTAAGGTAACCAGTATCTTCTGAGTGTGTGTGTATGTGCTTTTTTCTTTTTCTGGATCAGTAATTTCTAACTTCTAAGTATGTTCTTTACCAGAAAGCATGATGCATATCTTTTCCATTTTCTTTTCTGGATGAAGAAAAAAATTGTTTGATAAGAGGCAAAGAATTATGAAGATATATCAGCATACTTATATATAAAAAAAGTGTATTCACTATGATAAGGAGAAAAAGTCCTGGCAAAGAAACTAGGCAAAAGCTGAAAAAGAGCTTAATTAACCATCTTGGGAAGGGAACCTGCCGGCCATGTTGCCTGGCCACAAGTGCCACGTTACTCTATTGCGATAAAATATGTGTGCAAGTTACATATGTTGAATAATAGCTGCACCAATGGATACCTTTGAAAATGTAAAGAAATTGTTCTTTTGCAATACGTGTAAATTAATCATCATAGTATTTTTTTCTATCTCTGGCGTAGAGAAGGAGGCCTCTGTTAGTTGTTGCTGAAGATGTGGAAAGTGATGCATTAGCTATGCTTATCCTAAACAAGCATCGTGCCGGGGTTAAGGTATTAAACTTTCTCTATGCGAGCCATATTTGTGGTGGCCTTGTTTTCATTTTTGATTATTTTGTTACAGCATATGAATTTTTTTCATTTTTTTGTAATTAGTCCCCCGCTCGTACCCAGAATATCTTTTATTTTCACGTTATGTTCAGGTCTGTGCCATTAACATTCCTACTTTTGGGGATAATAGAAGAGCCAACTTTGGCCTTGTTTTCATTTTTGGTTATATTGTTTCAGCATATAAATTTGTGGTTCATTATTCGGTGCATTGTTTTTTTGTAATTACTCCTCCGATCATACCCAGAATATCTTTCATTTTCATGTTTTTTTAGGTCTGTGCCATTAAATCTCCTGGTTTTGGGGATAATAGAAGAGCCAACTTGGAGGACCTTGCAGTTCTTACTGGAGGAGAGGTTAGACACAGTTTCATGCCCTGATTTATTGCCGGTTTGTCTCTATAGTTTCAAATGCTTAATGTTTTATCAGGTCATTAGTGAAGAACGTGGTCTGGATCTGAACAAAGTTCAATTTGATATGCTTGGTACTGCCAAAAAGGTTTGTTCATTCAGTGTTATTTTGCACAATTTGAAATGTTTACATACATGCATAGTATACAACTCTTCACTTTTGAGCAGGTTACTGTTTCCCTTGATGACACCTTAGTTCTGCATGGAGGTGGAGACAAGAAGCTAATTGAAGAAAGGTGTGAGCAGGTGATGATGCTTTTTCCCCTTCTTTCTTTTAGGTCATACGGAAATTACTGGGCTGTTGTACCCACTTCCTCTGTATCTACTTTGTCATACCTTTGAACAGCCGGGAGAAGGTGCAAAGGTAGTCTGTCATATATTCTGTATTTTCCTCTTTGAATTTTTTCATTCTGCTGTATTTCAAAAATTCTTATGTGGAAGGCCTGAATTCCCTCTGGGCATATCTGGAAAAGAGTCATTGGCTTTATAGATTTGCTTGGTTAGATGTAATTGGCAGTCCAATGTTCCTGGGTAGATTAAACACTGACGAGTTCTGCATCTTTGAACAGCTAAGGATAGCCAAGGAAAATAGTAGTGCCATGTTTGATAAGGAGAAAGCTCAGGAGCGTTTGTCAAAGCTATCCGGTGGTGTTGCTGTTTTCAAGGTATATTCCTCAGGATTTGAGCATCCTACATTTTCATTCAGTTACACTCTACGCATTCTAGTTTGATCTGCACACTCTTTCAGGTGGGAGGAGCCAGTGAGGCAGAAGTTGGAGAAAGGAAAGATAGGGTTACAGATGCCTTAAATGCAACAAGGGCTGCTGTGGAAGAGGGCATTGTTCCAGGTACGTTATCTTATTGAATAAACTGTCTCTTCTTCTGTTGACCTGACAAAGTAATGCTCTTTCCTTAGGTGGTGGTGTTGCTCTCCTATATGCAACCAAATGTCTTAAAGACCCTCAGACTGCAAATGATGGACAAAAGAAGGGAGTTGAGATCATTGAGAATGCTCTCAAGGTTCATTTCTCCTAGATTTTAATTTCTTTTTGTACTAGTTTCTGTTCAAGTGGTTACTTGCTGTACTGACATCGGAATTCTTTGCCACCTCACAGGCACCTACTTTTACAATAGCTTCAAATGCTGGTGCAGATGGCGCCTTAGTTTTAGGCAAGCTCTTAGAACAAGATGATCTGAATCTAGGATTTGATGCAGCTAAAGGTTTGTGCCTCACATCTCATGAACTCGTTATGTCTGATCACATTGTGAAAATGTTGCCTAATATTTGTAAAAGTGAATTTGTTCGGTTCATTATATATGAGAACACAATTTATTTGTTCTACCTAATGGTAGTCTTCTTTTTTGTTGGGAAATTATTAATCTTCAAGACAACATCAGTCATCAAGTAACAGAATCCACCCTCTCTCAGAGTGGATGACTCAGTTCGGAGTGCAATGGTCAAACCATTCATTCTTTGAGTGATTTTCAGCATCAGACGAATGAAATTTTGGAGATAATAATTATATATTTAGAAATTTATGAATTGGACTTTCATATATATTAAAACTAGTAAAATTGTCTGCGCTTCGCACAGTCCTAAAACATCAGCCAATCTACAGTTGGATGATATTTTTGAAAAAATTGTTAAGATAGAAGAAACTATCCTTAAAGAAATAAAAGAAAAGAGTAATTAACACGCAAGTATCATCTCTCTTGGAAGAAGAAAAAAATTCCAAATAGAGCTATCGTAATTTTACCCTCCCCATTTGTGGGATTACAATGGGTTGTTGTTGTTGCAATCGTAATTTTAAAAGGAAACTTTCGCGTAATAGATAATTGAGTAGGAATATATCAGATGAAATTGTGCCTTACGATTAGCATCTTCTCTTCTCTTCTCCTCTTTCTATCAAGACCTTCGTCACAAAGAACATATATGATGAATTAGCAGAGTGGTTAAGAGAATGGCTTTTGCTTCTTAAAGCCAACTGTTAAGTTAGAATTAAACAAAGGTTAGGAATACAATTACTTAATTACTTCTTCCCTTCTTTTATTTCTCTTCCTCCCTCACTCCTACAGTTACTCCAAAAAATAAAAAACTTTGTTCCCTTCTTCATGGAAACAATTTTTTATGTTATTATCCTAATTCTGTCAAATATATAATTAATTTTATTTCTATGCCAGCATTTCTTTTTCTAAATAGAGAAAAATAACTCTCAAAAGAGAGACGCAAGTTCCAGAGAAGCAAATATATAAATTATCATCTGGTAAAGCTTATTTTAAAATAATATTTGTACATACTATTATATATATTGACATAGTTTTTAATCTTAGCAACTAACAAACAAATATGCTTACACTCTTTAGTATAATACATGAAAAACATCAAAATATCCAGGCTAATTATATATTCCAAAATAGAGAAAAGGATATGTATAAATTGTTTCAAGAAGAAACATAAGACAATTGGCATTAAAAGTTATTATACCTTGTTGCTTTCAATTCAAGAACACTCGTAGAAATCAAATACTCACTCCATACATTTTCACTTTTACTTGTCCACTATATATACTAAATCAAGAGAAAGATAATCTTTTTGTTTTACCCTTATCATTAACTACTTATTACCCAAATCATTTCCCAAGACTTTTGAATATGTTATCATTATTATGGGTAAAATTATATATTACATACTTCATTTATTTTTTCTTAAAGGGAATATAAAGTTAAAAGTGGACAACTAAAAGTAGGAAGTTTCACTTTCATGTCCAAAAACAGAATTGAAAAAAGAAAAAGAAAAGAAGAGAACAACATCATTTAAAAACCAGAACGATCTGCCAAATATGACACATCAATGAATCATTAAAAATAAAAATAGGGTACACCAAACCAGAGAAATAGAAGAGAACAAACAACATTTGAATACTATTATTACCAAGAAATCAATACATCAATGAATTAAGAAAAAACAAAATTAGGGTAATGTTGTTACTTCCAAAGCAACAATGTTCTAGGCCAAAATATTCCTCCGATAATATTTCCTGGATTTTTTCACCTTATTCACACTAGTCCATTATGATTGACGTTACATAGTCCATTTGAGCATTTAACCTGGAGGGGTGAACTAACGTTAGTAAGGTAAATAATTTTCACCTTTAAAAGATTGGAATATGTTAAGGCGTAGAAAGATAAAAAAATATTAAATACTCGATTATGAACTTTCTTTAAGCATCAAATACTATTAAAACTTCACTATACCTCAAGCCAGTAACAATAGTGCAACAATCCTAAAAAATAATGGTGATTGGAGACTATTACAAGCCTAGAATTCCTGAATTCATTCATCCTTTCTATTTTATCAAAAAATGAAAGCCTTTCATGTCCTGTAGAGATTAAATTTTAAAAATTTGCTGACGCAAATTATGTAGGCGAAAAAGGTAACATTTGGAATAAGAAATAACTCTCAAATTACGTATGCAAGTGCAAAAGATAACTTCCAGAATCGGAAATAGGCAAATGAACTAAAAAACCATGCATGTGTGAAGGAAAAGCAAAACCTGGCAACAAACACAAAGAGGAAGATTATGACAAAAAGGTAAGCGTGCCTATATTGTTGGACAACATGTTAAAACTCATGAAAATAGAACACCACATTAAGGAAGAAAATCAGTTCTTTAATGAAATATACATTAAAAAAGAGTGAACAGTAGAAAATATAAATGTGTATGTAGCACACCTTTTCAAGAACGCCACTACAACTTCAGGGAGAAAAAAAAAAAGGACCACCGCAACCACACAACTTGTTCTGAAGAAGAGGTTAAAATTTTCATCAGTATTCTTCTGGGGAATGTTAATTGTATGTGTAGTTGTTTGTGGGAAAGAATAGAATAAAAAGGAGTATTAAAAAAATTAATGGAAATTAATAGAAAGAAGAAGAAGAAGAGAGTTATTTTGGTAGCAAAGAATCAAAAAGAGGGTAGTTTTGGCCTTCTTAGGCAATGAAAATGGACAGGTCGCTTAATCTTTATTTAGTATTAGATACTTCATGTGACTCTTCGTTACAACTCTTCAATGTAGTCGCAACTCTTGACAACTAAGAAAAAGGGAAAAGAAGCAAAAAAGGACAAGAAGGCAAAAAAAAAAAGGAGAAAAAAGATAAATATTTTTCCTGGCTTCTAAGGCTTGCCACATCACCTTTCTAAGTCCCTGCTTTATATTATTATATAGATATTTAAGAACTCTTTAGAGAAAGTTGTCAATAAAAGTATAAAACATAGTTGTTTGAAAAATTGTACTTGTGCCATCTAAATGGGACATGGGAAGTGCTATTTTCCTAATTTCAGAGAACTTGCCATAAACTCTATACTACATGGGAAGATTACATTGTTTTGATTCTTGGGGAACAGTACAGTTATAAAAATTTAGTTTTTCCATACCTATAGTTCCTTGTTCCAGACAATGTCTTCTGTATAGAGTTCAGCATTTTAAAGTAATCTATCTGTGTCATCTACTCATTGTTACTAAACTTATACTTTGTTCTAATATATGGTTGTGAGAATTATTGTATGGTATGTTAGTCAAAGTTGTAACATAATAAACAAAGTTTAGGTGAATGGGTCAAACAATCTAGTAGTTCTTGTTTACTTTTTAAGTGACGAGTCAAACAAGTGAATGGGCGTAGAATACTTTGGTTGTCCATTACACTTAAAACACTGGTCTTTTGCATAAGCAGGTACATATAGACACATGGTCAAGGCTGGAATTATTGATCCCCTGAAAGTAGTTAGAACAGCATTAGTGGATGCTGCCAGGTAAGGACATGTCCAGTAAAACACTATTGAAATCATTCAATTCTATTAACAGAAACTGGATATATACTGCAGCGTGTCTTTGCTATTGACAACAACTGAGGCTGCCATTGTGGACCGTCAAGGAGAGAAAAACCCACTTGCAAACCGCATGCCAAACATGGGTGATATGTATTGATATAGGAAACACAGATGAAACCTTTGATGATTGTGTGTTATAGCTGTGAGGGAGCAATCCTAAGGTAGGTTACTCTGAGTCTGAGGGCCACATTTATTCATTGATGTAATGCAAGAAATTCATTTTGGTGCCTGGTAATGGTTATGCTGACATGCCGCACATGGTCCCTTCATACAAGTTGTAGTCTTTTATGTATCTTAAATTGTTTCTTAGAAACTAATTAGGAAGTTATGTGAATGGCCGCAAATATTTAAGAGAGACTGTGTATCTGAAAGCTGTGTGGGATTACAGATAGCTCCAGGTCACATTGACCTCTTTCTATTTTTTGCTATGGTAGTGGTAATTTTATTAATGTCAGTACCAAGAAGGAAGGTACAAAGTAGAGTTTGTTCTACAAGTTTAGCCCAAATGAGCTAAACTTAGCACTGAAGCAATTTGCACAAAAGCTCGAGATCACAAGATCATTTGAGAAAGTGCAGAACGCATGTCCACTTCCATTGCTTGGATCGAATATGTTGTTGACCATATTAAGTGTCAACAACAAAATGTGAATATTTTGGATTCCTCTTAATAGGACAATGGGTATGGTTACTTGGACATTGACATTAGTTTATTAGCCAGGCCAAGAGAGAAATAAGTTGCTGTTGCTATTTATTTGCGTTGAGTCAATTTCTGAATAATACATTGGAATGGGTTTTGTGGTGTGTGTTATGAGTTGATTAGCTGGTTTTGATCGATCAATAACCTTGCCCCACAAATCGCGTGACTACTGAAACAATTTGGTACAGTAAATTAAATCTCCTAAATTGTAGACTACCAATGGAGAAATGATATGGGGTTTATCGTAGAACTATTGTGGTTTAGTAATATGGAAACCAAACATCTAGATTTAGTACCAAGATTATTTCAACTAATACGAACACAGGATAAAGTTGAGTTTTTCTTCGTTTTGCCTTTTTCTAATTATACGTTTTCAACCAATTAAGGGGCATATTGATTACACAACTGTTTAGGTCACATATCTCTTTTGTTGATATGTTTTAGAAAATGTTGGATCTTTTTCTGGTTCTGAAAAAAAAACTGCAATTAGTTTTGTTAATGCAAATAAGCACTATCTTTTAGCTTGTAAACGTAAAACTGGCAAACGAAATACAACAAATTATTGTTTGTTAATCGGAAAATCAACAGCCTCGTGAGGAGATGGATTTAAGATTTTAAATTTATGGGTTTCTACAGTAATATCAAATTAATATATAATAAATCACTGAATCAACGTACTGGTTTTCAAGCTAAATATTTTTATATACTTATGAAACTTTTTAACACAAATATAAAATCTAAAAGTTATTATATTCACGTGAAGCCGTAATCATTACATTAGATCCGCTGTCCAAACGCTCTCCTAATTCATTGTTAAAAGTTAAAACAATAGAAATGACTGCCTAAGGAGCCTTCTTCCTGTATTCGAAGAGTAAAAATAATGAGGCAAGCCTTACTTATTAGTTTGCAAATATTCACGTTAATGTTTTTACACAATCTATGTTGTTTCCTATAACAGGAAAATCAATTCCAAACTTAAAGTCTTAAAAACACTATTAAGTCCTAAAAATTCGAAGTTTTCAATTTTCTAGAGCTTTAATAAAATGAGACTCTAATACAATAAAAACTTCAAAGCATCATCAACTTACTGTAAAGAACTCTACCATAGTCTTTCAATCATTCTCTTCTTAAGCTACAGCAAAGAAAAACGAAAGCAGTAAAATGGATTAAACCATATACTGAGCAATACGAAATTTACTATTTTACTTAACGAGACAACAAAATTATAATTTACGTACTAACTTCAATTTGACTTTGTCGTATTAACAAAAAATAATTGTATTTTAGGGTATGTTTGGTATAACGGAAAATGTTTTCCGTGGAAAATATTTTTTTGGAAAACAAGTAGTAATCTTATTTATTTTTTCGGTATTTGGTACGCAAATTAAGGAAAATAAATTCTCAAGAGTATTCATAAATAATTTAGATACAACAAACATGAATCCATAAACTTTCGAACCAACAACCTTCCGAACCCACAAATTTCATAAACTTCTGAACCGCTAAACTTCCGAACCCGTAAACTCTATAAATTCTAAACCCGCAAAATTCCAAATACGTAAACCTCCGAACTCATAACTTTGGAACTCGTAAAATTTCGAACCTGTAAACTGAAAAATAAAAAAATCAGAACTGAAAATATATTAAAAAAATGCGAGGTGGGGTTGGGGTGGGTGGTTCAGAAAAACGAAAAATAAAAAATAAAAAATACAAAAAACAAAATTGGAGTGGGGGGGAGGGGGGATTGGGTAGGTGGATGGCGCCGAAAAAACGGAAAAAACAAAAAATTGAAGTTGGAGGGGATTGGGGTTAGATGTGAGGGTATGTGGAGTTTTTGAAAAATGTTTTCCTAACTTTTCCTAGGAAAATTATTTTCCTCCAATTTTAGAAAAATATGATATTTAAAAAAATATTTTTCAAACTATTTTGTACAATCAAACAGCGGAAATTTTCGTTAAACCAAACACACCCTTAGTTTTAAAAATTCAATTGTGGAGACAGTACTCGAAGAAAATAATGTAATAATAACAGTGAAGACACGTGTGAGGATATTTTTTGACACCTGGACTTATATGGGTCCCAGCTTATCTTTAACAATCACATTTCTCAAGTCTGTTTGGACAAACTTCTTTTTTGGTCAAATATTTTTTTTTTTTTGCCAGAAAAAAAAAGTAATTTTGAATAGAAGCAGAAATAATTTTTGAAAAATAAAAATAAGTAAATCAATTTTATGAGAAGCAAGAAAAATACACTTATAACTAGTTTTCAAATACTTAACCAAATATTAATTACGGCTAACGCAAACTATTTTTACAAAAAAAATATTTGAAGTACTTTTGACAAAACAATTCTCAAAATTAATGGATTTTAGTAGCTGTGCCAAACATGCTATAATTTTCTCTTCAACTAGAGTCTAGAAATGAGAGAGAATTTCACGGAACAACAATGGCGACAATGGAGGAAACGGAGTTAGAAATGGGGAATTTATCACCAACTAATAATTCGGCGCCCTTCAGCATCGGCAATAAAGTGGAAGTCACCAGAGAAGAACTGGGTTATAGAGGAGCTTGGTACGAGGCCATCATTGTGGAACCAAACCCTATCCAAAAGAAAAGAAGGGGTTTCTTCGTTCAGTACAAGCATCTCTTATCTGACATAAAAGATGTAAGTGAATCAATACCTAAATGCGAGTTCATCACAAAACGGTCCCTCTTACGACCCGCCCCGCCGCCGCTTGCGACGGTGGATGAGCGGAGGTCCTTTAAGGTGAAGGATGTGGTTGATGCATTTCATCTTGCTGGTTGGTGGAAAGGAGTGGTTGCTTCAGTTGTTGGTGGTGACGGTGGTAAAGGTAGCCGGTTCCGGGTCGCTTTTAAGGATCCGGATGAGGAGCTTGAGTTTTCTCAAAATGACTTGAGGTTGCATGTTGATTGGGTTGGCGGAAAGTGGGTGGCCCCTGTTTCGACTGATGAAAAGGTAATAAATTACTTAAGGTCGATTTGGAAAAGATTTTGTACTAAAGAGCAAAGATTTATTTTTTTTAACATTGTTTTTATACAAGGAAGTTTGGATATCTACAAATTTTCAACTACATATGGTATCTTAAGTAACAAAATGGCTTTTGTTTTATGCACGCCATGATAACAGATGCCTGATCTTCAGTCTGGAAGTTCAAGTGCTGCTGATCAGAACAAGCAGAAGAATTCTGATAGTAGCCAAAAAGCATATGTGAAGTTATTTCTACATACTTCTACCCTCTTCTTCTTAGCTTCGTTACTCTCATACTTTGCATGATAACTCATGTGACATTTTTGTACTATCTGTTTTGGATTTCTATAGGTCTTCTATCACACTTATTTAAGGTAGAATAGGTGTGCAATATATGATAGAGTAATCCTTTTTAAGTTGTAGGAAACAAATGACTTCTAATACCAAATGTGTCACAGTAGGAAAATAGAAGGGGAGAAAGAGTTTACTAGAGCTTCACTGTTTTTGGTGCTGTCTTTTGCAGATCAGAAAATCAGGAGTAGCTGGCTCAGTTGATAATCAATCAAGTCATGTCATGGAGGAAAGAATTGATTGTTCACCAGCTGAAACTGCACATTCTAATGGTGGGTATTTTTTTCTCTACTTGGGTTATGGTAACTACTCGTCAAGAACTTAACTACTAAATTGTGGATGTAGACCGCAATAAACTAGGAGAAGATATTGTTGGAGATGTTATTGACAGAGAGCTGAACAAAGAAATTATGGGGACCGTGGTGGACGTGAGAACACTAGCAGCTGAAAAACCAAGTGATCCAGAGGTTGAAATTCATGTTGTAACATGTTATAATAGTACACATTAACATGCATCAACTATATAAGACCTTCAGATAAAAATAATTATTTCTTAAATTAGCAGTAGCCCTTCTGTTCCAATTTCGGTGACACTATTTCCCTTTAGTGCTAGTCTAAATAATCTGCTCCAAGTTCAATGGTTATCTGTCGCGTTAATAATAACCTTATGTCCAAACCTTGGGAGTAGTTGCTTACTGGGGGATAGCCACAATATGGCTAAAAGTTGACATGTGCTCGTGTCTTTTCCTTAGTTTTTGATATGTTTTCCTAACACAATGTCTTGGAGATTCGACTATAATCTAATTTTTCACGGTTCTAATTATTCATAACTTTACATCATTAAGCAATATAATCACTCACTTCTCTGCCTATGGTACCAGATGCCTCCTCAATTGGGAACTTCAAGTGCTGCTAATAATCACACCATCAAGGATACAGCCTCTTCGAATAAGAGACTGGAGATGTTGGATACTAAGACTGGTGGGCTACAGCCTCTGAAGAAGTTAAAAAGTGGAAAACACGTTTCTTTTGCTTTGGAGAATCAAGAATTTCCCAAGCGCACCAGAGATAAGGATGGGAAGCTAAGTGATTCTGGATTTCTGATTGTTGAGGTAACATGTTATTATAGGGATCATTCATCTGTGTCTATTCGATTATACAGAATCTGGGAACAGACATTTGCATATGATACTTGGGTTAACAGAATACCATCACCCAAATGATTTGAATCTACTTACTTATGGGGCCTGAATAAATATCTCCATGATATAAAAGATTTACCTGATTAAAGTATGAATATTCTATACGCTTGAGTTCCCTTAACTCTCTCCTCCATTAGTTCACTTTTCTGTTCCTTATTGATTCTGGTGTTTGCTTTCTTTTCTTTGTTATCCAGGGTAGCAGCAAAAGAAACTCTGGGGACCTGTCTGACCGCCGATCACTTGCTGTGACACAAGGTAACTGATTTTGGTGTACAGTATTGTTTGCTCATTGCATCATTGCATAAATGTTCTGCTTGATGACAGGTGTGGAGAAACAAATAGTTGAAAGCACTCGCCATGAAGTGGTTAATGAACAGAATGCAACAAATCAAGTTGAGTTATCTTTAACTAGTGGTATAAATACTTCAGCAGGTAAAACAATGCAATTTAACCCAATATATCGACGGTACTCACAAATCCTATTTGCGATTGCTCATCTTAATGGTGTTTAGTAATTCCTATGTGTTTAGCTTCCTGATTCAAAGTTTGTGGTTCTCAAAGTGATTGCGTTCTAAAATGTTAAATACTTAAATTATTCCTACTAGTTTTAACTTTTATTTCGATAGCTTAATAACTACTTTTGTACCAGGAGTTTAAAGAACTCCAAGCTGTCTGCAGTATTTGATACTATTATAATATGAAAGAGGTTTCTAGAATTAGGCATCCTGAATGTCTTCACTTACAACAGGAACTGTAGTTGAACAATAAACACTGAACATCGAAGCGCTTGTGCAAGACTGGAGTTAGTTCTGGATAGGTTGTATGAGTTTGAGCTTAATTAGACCTTAAAATTTGATACAAGCTCAACTTTGATGATTTTTCAGGAATTTAAGAAGGAAAAAGTATTTTTCAAAACTTTCTTTCTTATCCAGATTAGCTAGCCACATTAGTATTTTCCTTGAAAAGTATACTCTAATCGGGTTACTTAATGTTAAATATTAGATGGAAGATAACCACTACCAATCAAAGTAGTACTTGAGCCAGCTTCCTGAGTTGCCTAGTTGACAATTCCCATGTTCATTTTCAAATGATGTGATCTATCAGGTCTTTTTGAAAAATAAAAGATTTGAGATTGAACTGATAGGTCAACTTGCAGTGCTATTTCCAACTAAATAGTGCTCTTCTTAGGTGCCTGTCATTTGTGATATTGCTCAGTTTTCTATTATCCCTGTGAGTAGCATGGTTAATCTAGTCATCATTTTGCAGGTGCCTCTGCTGCAGCAGACCAACCATGTGTTGAGAACAGTACTCAACAACCTGATGGAACGCCAGATACTAAACTTAATTCCATCACTACGCCTAAGCCGAGTCTTGTTCTTCCATTTAGGAAGAACTCCACTCTTTGGGGAATAGTTGAATCTGCGGAAGTATTTGCAAGGAGTCCACAAAATCCACATTTTTCACCATTAGCTCAATATGAGGAGAATAAACGAGAAGACGTGGCTTTACAAAAGATGATAAATTATGCTTACGTTGTTGAGAAGATACCAAAGTTAACAACCACAGAACTTAGTAATTCATCTCTCATTAATGACATGCTGGCATTTGTCAAGGACTGGGAGGAGAATGGATTTGATGTTATTCTGTATAAACGTGGCTTGAATGATATACTGTTGAACAACGAGAGGCAAAATCACTTCGTAGACAAGTTGGAAGAAGTAGATGGCAGAATCAAAAACTGCAATCTTGAGAAGGCAAGTGCTGAAAAAGAGATTGAAGAGAAGGATATGAAGATAAAAGATCTGGAGAGAGAACTTATGGCAGCCAAGAACTCGATGGAGACAATGGATCAGGAGAAGAAGGTAATGGATCAGGAGATGTTGGTATTCAGGTCTGAAGAGAGTGCCATCTGTGGTGAAATTCGACATGTTCAGCTTCACTTTGAGGCAACAGTAGCTTCGCTGAAGCAAATCTTCAGCTGACCAATACTTTGTAGTTTGTACATTCTCGGAGTTCGTCTTTGAATATTTCTTTTTGGCCCTTTTGCAGAATATTCTTGGCATGACTTTGAGAAGATAGCAACTAGCAGCAGCATCTTTGATTTTTATTTTGCTAATAGCTCTCAATTTTATACACCTCATATTTCAAATTTGTAGTAAAGAACTATTCCAGTAGCGAAGTCCAGGCTTGGGTTCAAATGACGCCACCACTCCGGCAATCTCCAATGAACCAACAACAGGAGTGTGCATTATTCGGATTTAAGGGTGTGCATTCGGGTATTCAGTTCTGTTCGTTTTGCGTTGTTCGGTTTTGAAAAACCACAATCCAATGCAACCCGCCATACAACATTATTGAATAGTTATATTTGAATGGCGAAAAAGAACAAATATTATAGAGTGAGAAGTAATAATGTCAAATCTCTCAAATACACTTTCTAATATAAGTCACAGGTAATACTTATAATCACAACATTTAAAAGTAAATAAATACACCCATTCACTTTGGTTCGGGTTTGGTTTCTCGATTTTCTGCACATTGCAGTCAAACTTAGCCAAGTAGCAAGAGAATTGCATTGAAATGGTCAGTAAATGTGTCAACAGTACTAGGGATATACAAAACGCATGCACATTCAATCGTTAAAAGTTCACCGTAACAGCTGATGAACAAGACAATCATTGATCTACCATTGGAGAGGACTAAGTTTTGATGGACTAATCCAGGCTTACAATACATTATCACTATCTTCAAATTTTCGAAGTACTAGAAGATGGTTAATGCCTTTTGGAGACGTGGTTGCCTGCGTCTCTTCAACAAACCAAGCTCCAAATACATTATTTTCAAGCTTTTGCTATGATGAGCATTTATCTCGTTCATTCTTTAATTCTTAGAAACTCCGTTGATCTTAAATCATTCTCCAACTCTTCGCGGGTGCCACAACTACAGGGCTACTGTATAGTCTGTATCATATAGATTAAAAGACTAAGGTCCAGTTCAATTGATTAAAGAAAGAATAAAACATTATGATAAGTATCAACTAGATATATGCAAAAGCACATAAGAAAGAGGTTGTGGCTTATGAAATGAATAAAAAATACAGCAGATCGAATTAGAAAAAATCTGCAATACCTTCCAAAACCAGTTGGCCTTCTCTTGGGCTGTGCAAATCCATGGTAGATATGTTTGTACAGTATTCCAGCAAAATGCCTTTGTCTCAGCAGTCTAAATTCAGTATATATAACATTTTATTGCAAAAGAAAACTACAGGGTAAAAAAATAAAAGTAAAGTTTCAGCATCCACTCAGCTCTACGAAACACTAAACGATGACAATTCTACTTACAGTAACATTCAATTTATCTGCAACAAATCCAGTGTAATCCCACAAGTGGGAGAGAATTTATCTGCAATGCCTTCAAAAATAAGTCTATGATATATAGAAAATCAATTTTCACTCGTTATGACTTATGACCTTTCATTGTGATTTCACAAGAACTAGTTTCCCCATATGAAATTACAAAGGAACAACATTATACACTTGAATTTGAAGTATCAAAGAAATATAGTAGAGCCACGGACTACATTACCTCCAGAACCGTGACGTGCAGTAATAATGCAAATCCCTACCATAAATCTAAAATGCTTCCATCTTTGAAAATCATGTCATCCAACATTCACGGCATCAAAATTTTCCTTATCACCCTATAAATTCTAGGGAAGCATACATTAAAATAATCAACTAATTACTTCTGTAACTTTACAAAGTAGAAGGTGATCAAATTTTAACCACAGCTACTACTTACCCAAACTTCTTAGTAAACCTAAACTTTTATATTACAGGAGATGAGAATTTTCTGCACAAACTATGAAATCTTGCAAGGAAGAGAAGGAAATTGACTTTACAGATTGGTTGGGGTGAGATTGGGAAAAGGAAGAAGAGAGTAATGGAGAATGACAATAAAAAGCATGGTGCACGAACTCCAAAAGTCAAGAAAGTTAGTCAGGAGCACATAACTCACAGTTCCATGTTGCATCTTTCTCGATGAAGTCTGCTTATAAATTTGGAATCTTCGCACTCTTCCATGAGGTTGTCATTGTAGTTGAGGTGTCAAAGTGAGCCAATTCACATAAGAAAAGTGTTGTTTAGATGATGGGTAGTGGCCAATTAATGTGGGAACTCTGTCCAGTGAAGTTGTTTGTCTTCATAAAAAAGACGCGCATTTGAAAACATGGATTCTAAGAAAAGAGGTTGGAAACAAATTTGCAGAAAAGTGCAAAGGTTTGCCCTTAGCTCTAAAGACATTTGTGGGCCTATTAAGCTCAGAGGTTGGAGAGTGGAGATTTGAAAAGTCAAATATGTGAGCCTCCACATTCACTTCCTACCAAATTGTACTCTTCAACCTCTTATTCGGAACTTAATAAACTAGTAACTGTCTTAAGAACTAAAGGAAACCTTTGCACTTATCTACAACCTTTTTCCCTACCACTTCAAGTTTCGGATGTTACTTAGAATCATTTTCTTTACAATGCGTATTATTTTAATAAGGCCAACCGACTTTACTAGGACAGAGCTCTACACCAATTGACTCACCACACATCATTAAGGCAAAACATCTCCAACTTCTTCAAATTTTGAATATTCTGAGTCGTATCTTTCTCAACATTGTTACTCCAAAACTCGGAATACCAACTCTATTAAGTGGCTGTCATCATAACTGATGAGTGCAAGAAATTCTATTAAAAAATAAAACATGTGTATAAACTAATTTCGGCTCAAAGATTTTTTGCCTAAGAATACGAAGATATGAGTCTATAAAAGATAAAAGTAATACAAATACCTATATCCTTCAGACAGATAAATGACACTAGTATAACCATATAGTCTAATAATCCAACAGATATGTATATGAAACATATCACTTAAGATCTAGCAACATGGCAATGATATAGGTATTTAACCTTTTGGAAAATATTAAGTTCTCTTTGTAACCATATAGTATAAACATTAATATATTTCATTATTTGCCAATAACATCAATAACAAACAACTAGAAGTCATATGTTTTTTATATTATGCATCTAGTAGCAGAGGTAACACTAAATAGATATGTACAGTTTCTGGATATAATTATTCGTCAGAAAATGTAGCAAAATGTTACTTTAAATGTGAAAATTGAATGTTTTGACACCATGAAACCAACTAAAAGAGTAATTTCCTTCACAAAGTAGAAGATGCAAAGCTAGAGCATGTAAATACAAGGACATCGACATGAAAATAAGAAAGTAATCAAATATAGAAGAAAAGCAATTGGAACACAAGATAAATATCACATCCAATCTGGAAATAGTAAATAAATCTTAAGCAAAAACCACTATGCATCAATCCGAAATTGTTTTAACTAGGGTCAGACCTGTCTAACTCCATAACCAAGAAATGCGAGTTGATTCCCCGTGAGTGTGACGGCGTATCCCATTTATGTAAACCATAAGTACTTCAACTACTTTGTCTAACTTGGGCCGGACCTACAACTCCGAGAACCGACGAATTCGGGTCAATCCACATACCTCGTTGATGTAAAAGCCCACAAGAATATCGGTGTTATGTTTGTTGGAAAGTGAGACATGAACACTGAACATTGTACTAATATAGCCACTTTCTGCCATTGTCTTGACATTTCACTTGTGTAATTTGAAATTCCATAATAGTGATTATTTTTTAAAGACAAAGCTGAAAAGTAACAAGAGGATGCTATTTCTACAAATTATATAAACGGGTAGAGTTAATTAACCGAAGGGGAAAAAACATAACTAGGTAACATTTAAATAAAATTTACGAAAACATAGCAACATAACTTAATTTTTATTTATGGAAATAAAATATTTATATATCATAGCAGCTTCCAACAACGGAACTCTCTCTTGGGTGAGATTCATGCTTATTTGATACCTAATTGTATGCACTTTCGGTTTTCATTACTTTGTTATATATTTCCTTTTATAAATTAATATCTTGCCTTTTATTATAGTACTCATAGCATCACCAGGACATTAGTTAAGATAGAGATTTTAAAACCACTTTTAAGATATGTATAACTAAATAAAAAAAGATATTTGATAGGTATAATAATGGTTTATTTGTAGTATTTTTTTCAACTGAAACTATCAATGTTTTTCAAGAATTTAAATATATGCCATATCTATTTTATGTATGTATTTTGAATATATAATTGTATATTAATGACGGTATCATTCAAATACCAATAAATATTTCTGTGTTTTTAATTATTAACCATATAATATAAATTGGAGCTCTTGTATATCGTATAATTGTAGTATAATAATGGTATTTTAATGTTTCATATGTGTTATTATGTAAGATATTTGCAAATTAGATGTATGGTATAATTTTGATATAATGATGATGCAGGGTATTATGCTAGTATAATAATGTTATTGATGTTTCATGCCTTTTAGTTGTATTTTTTTATGTAACTTAATTTCCGATGTTATACACGGGATAGTAATTATTATACTTGTAGTATCATGGATGATTCATATGCGATACAAATTAATTGAGTGAGTCATCTATAATTGTGGGTATATAAGATCTATGGAATGACTACTCTGAAGGAGTCCATCTCCACCTAAAAGAGAAAAAAAATACTTTTCTATTGCCCTGTTTAGCTGAAATGCATGGAGTTATTCAAAAAGAAAATGCCAAGAATGCGTGATTAGTGCATTCATTAAATGTTGAGCACAAATTTTGTATGCTAATACTGTAAAAAAAAAGACTCTTTACGGAATAAACAAGAAATGATTCTATTTTTTTAAAATAATAGTCAAAAGAGGATTAAGCGTGTAAAAATCTCTTAACCTTAACCAAATAGACCAAGGCTGTTGCATTTGAGTTTTAGAGTGTGTTAAGTATGAACAAATATTATTATTATTATTTTGTAAAAAAGTATTGCACTTCGGAATTCAATATTGGGTTTATAAGCATGTGACAAATGAGGGACCAACTAACATATAGTGTTTTGGCAAATTTGAGTATTAAATGTTGACAAAAGTGTCTTAAGGATTGATTTGAAGACCGTAATATCAAATAAAATATAGTATTTAGCAGCAGCATCTTTGATTTTCTATTTAGCTAATAGCTCTCAAATTTATTTTACACACCTCATTTCCAAGCAATTTCAAATTTATAGTAAAGAACTTCCAGTAGCGAAGTCCAAGCTTGGGTTCAAATGAACCCTAATATGCACATTTAGGGGCGTGCATGCGGTACGGCTTTGCTTTGTTCTGTTTCAGTTTTGAATGGCAAAAGAGAATATTATAGAGAATGAGCAAGTAATAATGTAAAACCTTTCTATAACAACCTTGTTTGTTCCAGATTATTTTGGTTGTCATACCAAAGTAATGTTATACGTAATACATATTATAACATAACATTGATTTCAAAAGAAACTTGACTACGACTGTCATATAAAAAGTTCTGACCGTACTTTCTAATGTCAATCTCTTATAATATAAGTTACGGGTAATACTTAAGATAACATCTAAAAGTAAATAAATACATGTCCATTCAATTAGGTACGGTTTGGTTTCTTGATTTTCAGCACATTGCGGTCAAACTTAGCGAAGTAGTAAGAGAATTGGATTGAAATGGTGTCAGTAAAAGTGTCAACTGTTCATGCACATTCAGATATTTAATTGTTAAAAGTTAACTGTAACAGCTGATGAACAAGACAATCATTAATCTACCATTGGAGAGGTCTAAGTTTTGGTGGACTAATCCAAGCTTGACAATACATTATTCTCAAGCTATTACAAACACTATCTTCAACCTTCAAACGTTCGAGGTACCAGAAGATGGTTAATGCCTGTTGAAGATGTGGTTGCATGTGTCTCTTCAACAAACGATGCTCGACATATCAAGCTTTTGCTATGGAGGCTTTATCTTAGAGGCTACTGTATAGTCTGTATCATATATATCAGAAATTAAGGTTCTATTCAGTTGATTAAAGAAAGAATAGAACATTATGAGAAAAGATCAAATTAGAAAAAATCAACTAGATATATGCAAAAACACATAAGAGAGGTTGTGGCTTATGAAATGAATAAAAACTACAGTAGATCAAATTAGAAAAGAACTGCAATACCTTCCAAAAACCAGTTAGCCTTCTTCTTGGGCTATGCAAATCCATGGTAGATATGTGCATTCAAGCAACATGCCTTTGTCTCAGCAGTCTATCTTTCCACTACTAAATTCAGTATATACATAACATTTTATTACAGAAGAAAATTACAGGGTAAAAAATAAAAGTAAAGTTTCAGCATCCACTCAGCTCTACGAAACACTAAACGATGACAAGTCCACTTTCAGTAAGTGAGAATTTATCTGCAATAATAACAAAACCAGTGTAATCCCACAAGTAGGAGAGAATTTATCTGCAATGCCTTCAAAAACTAGTCTGATATATAGAAAATCAATGTTCACTTGTTATGACCTTTCATTGTAATTTCACAAGAACTAGTTTCCACATATGAAAATACAAAGGAACAACATTATACACATCAATTTGAAGTATCAAAGAAATATAAGAGAGCCACGGACTACATCAACTCCAGAACCGTGGCGTGTAGTAATAATGCAAATCCCTGCCATAAATCTAAAACGCTTCCCATCTTTGAAAAGCATGTCATCCAACATTCACAGTATCTAAATTTTCCTTATCACCCTATAAATTCTAGAGAAGCATACATCAAAATAATCAACTAATTACTTCTGTAACTTTACGAAGTAGAAGGTGATCAAATGTTAACCACAGCTACTACTTACCCAAACTTCTTAGTAAACCTAAACTTTTATATTACAGGAGATGAGAATTTTCTGCACAAACTATGAAATCTTGCAAGGAAGAGAAGGAAATTGGCTTTACAGATTGGTTGGGGTGAGATTGGGAAAAGGAAGAAGAGAGTAATGGAGAATGACAATAAAAAGCATGGTGCAGGAACTCCAAAAGTCAAGAAAGTTAGTCAGGAGCACATAACTCACAGTTTCAAGTTGCATCTTTCACGATGAAGTCTGCTTAAAAATTTGGAATCTCCGTACTCTTCCATGAGGTTGCCATTGTAGTTGACGAGTCAAAGTGAGCCAATTTGCATAAGAAAAGTGTTGTTTTGATGATGGGTAGTGGCCAATTAGTGTGGGAACTATGTCCAGTAAAGTTGTTAGTCTTTACAAAAAATACGCGCATTTGAAAACATGGATTCTAAGAAACTTTTCAGTACTTGAAGAGGTTGGAAATTTTTTGCAGAAAAGTGCAAAGGTTTGCCCTTAGCTCTAAAGACATTTGTGGGCCTATTAAGCTCCAAATCAGAGGTTGGAGATTTGAAAAGTCAAATATGTGAGCCTCCACATTCACTTCTCAGCAAATTGTAAGCCACATATTTCACTTCTTAAAATGTGTCTGCTCTTCAACCTCTTAGTCGGAACTTAATAAACTAGTAATTGTCTTAAGAACTAAAGGAAACCTTTGCACTTATCTACAACTTTTTCCCTACCACTTCAAGTTTCGGATGTTACTTAGAATCATTTTCTTTACAATGCGTATTATTTAATAAGGCCAACCAACTTTACTAGGAGAGAGCTCTACACCAATTGACTCACCACGCATCATTTAACACATCTCCAACTTCTTCAAATTTTGAATATTCTGAGTTGCATCTTTCTCGACATTGTTACTCAAAAAATCGGAATACCAACTCTATTAAGTGGCTTTTGTCTTAGCTGATGAGTACAAGAAATTATATTAAAAAATAAAACATGTGTATAAACTAATTTCGGCTCAAAGATTTTTTGCCTAAGAATAAGAAGATACGAGTCTATAAAAGATAAAAGTAATACAAATACCTATATCCTTCAGACAGATAAATGACACTAGTATAACCATATAGTCTAATAATCCAACAGATATGTATATGAAACATATCACTTAAGATCTAGCAACATGGCAATGATCAGGCATGAAACCTTTTGGAAAATATTAAGTTCTCTTTGTAACCATATAGTATAAACATTAATATATTTCATTATTAGCCAATAACATCAATAATAACAAACAACTAGAAGTCATATATTTTTTATATTATGCATCTAGTAGCAGAGGAAACACTAAATAGATATGTACAGTTTCTCGATATAATTATTCGTCAGAAACTGTAGCACAATGTTACTTTAAATGTGAAAATTGAATGTTTTGACACCATGAAACCAACTAAAAGAGTAATTTCCTTCACAAAGTAGAAGATGCAAAGCTAGAGCATGTAAATACAAGGACATCGACATGAAAATAAGAAAGTAATCAAATATAGAAGACAAGCAAATGGAACACAAGATAAATATCACATCCAATCTGGAAATAGTAAATAAATCTTAAGCAAAAACCACTACGCATCAATCCGAAATTGTTTTAACTAGGGTCAGACCTGTCTAACTCCATAACCAAGAAATGCGAGCTGATTCCCCGTGAGTGTGACGGCGTATCCCATTTATGTAAACCCTATTATTTCAACTACTTTGCCTAACTTGGGCCGGACCTACAACACCCAGAACCGATAAATTCGGGTCAATCCACATACCTCGTTGATGTAAAAGCCCATAAGAATATCAGTGTTATTTTTGTGAAGGATTTAATAGATTTTCTTAACGGTCTTCGCAACAGGGCAGTTTGTATAATTATTCTCTACTATTTTTCTAACTAGTATCCGTATCCGCGCGTTGCGCAGACAAAATTAAATATATTTTTTTATAAGAAAATGTTAGATGAAAAATACGGTATACAAAGAAGTATGCAAATGCTATTATTTTTTAAACATGTAATGCAGTAAATATTCATAAATTGAAGTCATGCGAAAACACACTTATCCATTTTAATAAACAGCTATTAAGGAAGAAAATATAACATTAGATTATTGGCTACATGTATTAGCACTATTTGAGAAAGGCAACAAATAGCATATGGTTAAGATTGTTTGATGACAATTAAGATTGCTTGACGAGACCTTTGTAATAAAGAGATTGAAATTAGACAAACTACAACATAAATTAGGCAATTACTTAATTAGCAATACCATTAAATTGGTGAATTACAACAGAATTGCACAAGGTACACATACGTGCAATCCTGCAATATCAACCTTTTGGTGTTGTCTCTAGCTTGTATTCTACATGATGGATAAAACTGAAGTCGTAGAAAAATAATATATTATTTTATGGAATTTCCACATATTTATCAGACGATAATTTACTAATATTGTCTCCCTTTACTTTGCATTTTTCTTCTGGATTTCATGGTGTTCCTGTTTATCCTATGATTGTTGTTCTGATACTAATATTGTCTCCCTTTTTGCCCCTTTTGTCTTTTTATTTTTTTGAGCCGAGGGTCTTTCGGAAACAGCCTCTCTACTCCTTCGGGTTAGGAGTAAGGTCTGCGTACACACTACCCTCCCCAGACCCCATTAGTGGGATTTTACTGGGTTGTTGTTGTTGTTGTTATTGTTGTATCAGACGATAATTCATGACTAAAAGTTAGGGATGGCCTCGTCTTGTTGCAAACTTCAGTTAACTTTCAAGAAAATTGATAATTCTGTTTTACATTGCATGACAAGGTGGGTTGCTCTGATGGTAAGCACCCTCCACTTCCAACCAAGAGGTTGTGAGTTCGAGTCACCCCAAGAGCAAGGTGGGGAGTTCTTGGAGGGAAGGATGTCGGGGGTCATTTGGAAACAGCCTCTCTACCCCAGGGTAGGGGTAAGGTCTGCGTACACACTACCCTCCCCAGACCCCACTAGTGGGATTATACTGGGTTATTGTTGTTGTTGTTGTTTTACATTGCATTAGCGTCAGTCATTCAATGATATATGTTTCTCTCAATTAACTGCAGAAAGCTACATTACAAAAGAGAATAAGTATTCATGAAGGATGCATTGTCAATTTAAAGACATCATATGGAGAACTGAAGTGAAGTAGCTAGTTTAACTTCATAGAAATTTTTAAGATTTATTTGAATATCTTCTTCACCCTTGTAGTTTTCTTTGTGCCTTTTTAATGAAATTTAAAGTTGTTGAAGGATCAAACTTTTGCACAATCTTTTCAGGTAAGAGAATATTTACCAACTAATACTAATCAGTATAAATTTGTAGATGGTAGAAATTAGACTCCTTCATATTCATGAAGTTCACATATCAAAACGTGAACAAACCTTTTCAAGGAAGAAAAATGAAGATGTTTCGTAGAACCTTCAAGCAATTGGAAAGTGAAGGCGCATAAACAAAATGGACCATATAAACTTGTGAGAGTGAAGTCGTCACGAAAACAAACTTGCATTTACAATCAGCATTTTATGGACCATAAGAGCACAAGTTATTGAAAGAGATGGTAATGGTAGAAACCTGAAACACGCGCTTGTTGCGGCCAAACGCGCACTCACGCAAGTATACATAGTCGTCAAGTAATAGAGTAATGAGTAGAGTATAGTTCCCACAAAGACTTATGATTAACTTTCGACTGATTCAAACTCAAATGACTTATCGATTCAAAAGATTTCTCACAAAATAGATAATTTACTAATTTACTACCTAAAAATTATAAAGTAATGGAATAACTAGAAATCAACCAAAACAATTAAGCAATTTCGGATAACAATCAGTAGAGGAGGATATTCCAGGGTTACGAGTTAGCTAACAACTGTGTTGCGTTCTTGGCTTAAAGTGACTAATTGATTTATCTAGGTTGTTGATTGACAGGGTTGATATTACTCATAAGAATCTGTCGAGTTCTTACTCGCCTATTCAAGTTAACTTAATGCCTATATGTCTATGGAATTATAGAATACATTTACACTTTTTGTATTTCAACCGAGCAAGACAATTAGGTATATTTCTATCCTAATTGCGAATTTGTTCCCTGATGCCCGGGTTCAAGAACTTGCTCTATTTAGTTCTATATGCAATCTAAAATTCTCACTTTTGAGTTCAACTCTAGATTCGTAGATAGTAATTCACTGTTAGCTACTCAGCAAATTAATTAAAAATAGAATTAAATAAATAACCCAATATGATAAAATTAACTTTGTCAAATTAAACTTCAAACATCAACATTCATGTATCACCCATGACCCTAGAATAATAGGGTTCTTAACCACTCATGTTCATGCAATCATCAAATAATTCACAAGAGTACATAAAAATCAATAAAAGAAGGAAAACATAAGAACTCAAGACGAATTCAGTGGTTTCCAAGCTTTGTCGTGGCTTTTTCCCCCTTCCTAATATGTTTGATGACCTAAAAGAGGCGTTTTTGGCTTATATATTGCGTACAAAAGTCGTGGGCCAAAGTTCTCTTATTCCTAATCCAAATCAACTTCAGGGATTGATGTTGGGGTGGATGATTCGCATCCACCTCATCCTCCACTTCTCAGCTTCGCATGCTAGGGTGGATTTGTTCCTCCATCTCAGCTTTGCCCAGGTGCGGATGCTGAGGCGGATGCTATGGGCCGACTTTACTGCTAAGGGTGCACGAAATCTGATTTTTTCTAGATTGGATGCGACGCATCCAACCCCTCTTCCTCTAGCTAGAGCACCTTTTCTTCATATGTTTGCACTCCAAATACCCTAAATCATCACACAACTCAATTAGTTATAAAACCAATAATTAAACTATTTTGGACATTTTAAAGATCAAATAGCATCAAAAAGCGGTTAAAACATAGGTAAAGTAACATCAACACATATCAAAATATGCCCAATATCACCACCCCACACTTAAAACTGTGTTCGTCCTCGAGCAAAATAGAATCAACCCACAACCGATCGAACAAAATTAAGGTTATCGCTATCAAGCCACACATTTTAATTAAGCTTAAGCACCCATGACTTTGGTTGATACCAACAATTAGCCCCTTGCATATGCATTTTTGGACTTTCTTCTCCATGTTGATAACATGCCAAGCACATTATTGAACAGTTCAAACTAGTCAAATAGCATATTTGGGACATCTCAACCTCAGAAACTGACTCCTTAGCATAACTACTTTTAGGCCAACTTACTCATTCTCATTGAAAAGTCTAATAAAATCGCCTATCCATCATGAAACATGTGCCTCACCATAAAACAGAGGAAGATAGTCCACACACTCAAATAAAATTTGAATCATAATTTAAAGACTTCACACAATAGAAGAATTCTCTCATTCTCTCAAATAAGTTCACATGCGCCCAAAAGGTACCATATGCTTGCCCTTAATGTAAATTTCTACTAATGTAAGCTTGTTCGATCTAAAATCAATTAGGACTTTTCATTGTTGTAATGTGGGTTAAGGAATGGGTATGATATATTTAGGAATAGTGGTTCACCCTCCTAAGCACTTTAACACGTCACATGATAACTTAAGTGCATATTCTTCAACACCACTTCAATTTCATAAATAATATCACCCCAAAAATACCCCCTTCTTCTTTAAGCACTACTTTAATTCATACCCACTAGCAAGAACAAGACAAAAATTTATTCATCTCTATTTTTTCTTTTATTTTTTTAAAAAAATTATTCTCTCTCTTTTTTTCCAACTATTTTTTTCAATTTCCGCTAGTGGTGTATTATTTTACAAAACAAGTGTACCTTTCTTCCTTTCATTAGTTCCACTCAAAATCCACCCTACACTTAGTTCCTTCTTACTTTTTTAGTGCTCATTTCATGATTAAAGTGCTTTAAGAGGAAATATGATCAAAACAATATCAATTGAGAATAAAAAAGGTCTAGGCTTGTAATGTGGGTACCAATTAAAAGTCAATAGGCTCAAAATAGCTTACTAGGGATGATTTTATTTATGATAAGCATTTAAGCTCAAAAAGATCAAAGAAGGCCTAAAATCATTTTTCAAACCGAGCAAACCCTAGGATTTTGCTTCAACTCACATACCGGGCAAGTTCTAGATACAAATGTACTACACGAGACTTTTACCAAAAATCTCACCACACATTGGCACATGGTTCACTTAGGAGGGCTACATTTCAAATTTCAATCAAAGCAAGTACAGAGTTAAGTCCCAATTTTAATGCATACATCACAACAATTAGCACAGGAGTCAAGACCATGAACCTAAGTGTCACAAAAAAAACTATTCAACTTTTAAAGGCAAAAATAGTTCTCACAAAATCATGGAGAAAGTTATAATCCACGTGCTCAGGTCTAACTATTTTAGTATAAAACAAGCCACAGAATGTGTTAAATTTAGTCTGAGTCTTTACATCCTATACTACTCTAAAAAAAAGAAAAACTAGTACCCGGTTCAAAAATTCATCCCTTGAAAAAGAACGATGGCCAAAGAAAAACCAAGGGGGATTATCACCTACTAGACAAAATTTACTAATTACTCAAGGCTATTACTCTATTTTTGTGCTTTTCTTTAGTTTTCTGTCAATCTTCTAATACTAACACTAATTTCAAGAATCAAATAAAAATCTTTTTATATTTTTCTAAGGACTTTAATCCCTCGAGAGAACTGTCCAGGTAATCCGTCGTCGGGAAAGTCCTCTATTTTTTTTTTGATAAGGCTACTTACTACGACTAGACACAACAATGGACTGAGAGTTACTCCATATAGATGAATTTACTAACTATTACAGGCCATTAATCCAATGAATATTACAGCCCCCAACAATATCAAAATTAACAAAAATTGTAACAGTTAAGTACATTCATCCACAAAAAATATGAATACCCCCCCCACCCCACACTTAGAACCGTGCGTTGTCCCCAATGCACACAAATAAATTAAAGTATGGTGAGAAGAAACTCCCTCAAGTCAAGGTGGAAGGCTCCTTCACAGTCTGTGGAAGAGCATCAACATCCATGGCATCCATCATGGCCCCCTCTGGCCTAGCAATAGCATCCTCACGAATAGGGAGACCGGTCACAGTCCTATCATCACCAACTGGAGTTGAGTCTGTAGCAGGTGGTACAGCGGCCTCAGTAGGCATGTTGTGTGGAGCTTCAGGGACTATATGAGGAGCAGAGGTGGATGGTCCAACAGTGGACGATGCAAGCAGCTGTGAGATGTCTATATCTGCACGTTGAACCAGAGCACGGAGGAGTAATGATACCTCCCTCATCATCGTGGCCTACTCAGCCTGGACTCGTCTTAGATTCGCACGAGTCTAACTCAACTCATCTCTGGTGGCACTCAACTATGCACGAGTCGCTATCAGCTCAGCCCTGTTCTTTTGCATATCAGTTTGCATCTGCTCAAACAACTGTTGAACAGTGAGCTTAGAAGACCTTCCCTTATTCGACTCTAGTACATGAGTAACATCATATGGTCCTGGAGCTTTAGCCTCAATGTCGTCATTCTCCTTATCCTATAGTACTCCATCTCTATCAAGTAAGCCAATAGGGTATATGCAAAGAACAACCTCCACTTGTATTTCATCCTGGTGCACTGCATTTGGTCGTGTATGATGGCTCCCAAGTTGAGCGGTATCCCCTCCAATAAAGCATACAATACTAGTTCTCGGTGTCGAGGGACATCAGTTTTGTGTTGGCATGGCATCAGGCGGTTGCATATGAAATTTAGAACCATAAATGGTAACGCGCTCATGAATTCCTTGGCCAGAGAATGGTACTCCATACTCCCATGCTTCCAATTTGTATCCTTCCTGGTAGGGCATATGACAGACTTAATGTGTGTATAATCTGGTGATTTGCATATGAAGTCAAACCTATCCATTAGTGTGTGTGGCACCCCTAAGAAATAGTTCAGAGCTTCAGCTGAGACATTAATATCCACCCATCGTACTCTCACAATGCTGCCCCTGGAGTGACACCAATTGGCGTAAAGCTCTCTGACAATAGTGAGCTTGGCCTTGCCGTGGCCCTTCAAGATAGGTCCCCATTGTTGCACCTCTCGAATCGATTTCAGAAAATCTGGCTAATTTTTCTTAAGTGCTCCAATGTTAATTGGCTTTTCTGGAATGTACTTATTTGAACCCAAGATCTTATTATAAGCTCGGAATGCCTTTTCACTAACAAAGTTCCTCTCCCAAGCAGCTCGGTCTATTGGTTCACCCTCATCTTCGTCACTCATGTCGACATGTGGAAGCTCATTATCCGAATCAGACTCGGACTCAGATTCTGTAGTAGTCTTCTGCTTCCCTTTATCATTCAGGTCACTCTACTTGGAGGATTTTCTCTGGTTCGGCACAGGTTCTCTGATCACTATCCCTTTGCTTGGCGAATTTAATGATGTTGTTGTAATACCACTCTTCACAGTCCTTCTTACTAATGGTTCCTTCTCTTTTTGCTCTGATTCATCAATTAACTGCCTAGTCGGCAGTTCCTTCTCCTTTTCAGAGCAGCTCATTCGACCCCACACTTATTCTCACGACATATCAATACGCATAGAACTCACACAATTCAAATCGAGTAACACTTTACAATTCAAGACGTCTAGCATGTGCCAGATGTTCAATTTATTTAGACAATCTATCATAGGCTCAAAACATTCCGACAATGTTGTACACAATCAAGACAAACGACCCCACACTTATTCACTAGCATATACTAGTGTTGCTCGGTTACTCAGACTTCGTCGGCGCCTAAATTTACCTCACAGGCAATTCGTCGAACATGTGGTATGCAACAACTTTGCCTAATTTTTTCTATCAATTGGGCAATTCGATTACCCTCCCAAAATTAACGAGATGAAGGCAATTATAGTTTATCAACTCGCAACCATTACAATTAACAGGAATGGCAACCCTAAGCTTCAAATTTTTCTCTGTTCCCTTTTTTTAATCATATGTGTGATATTCAAATTAGTGAAACCTAACCTAGGGGAATTTGGGGCAGGGGGTCTGTTGCTTCTAGCGAGAGAGAGAAGAGAGAAGAGTTAGGAAAAAGAAGCAAAGAGAAGAGAGAAGATAGATATCTGTTACCGTCGAGGTTTGTAGGCAGTACTGGTGCGACGGGTTGAAGGGAAAATAGTGAGGGAGGGAATTTAGATGGTTCAAGTGTTTTAAGTAATACTTACCCGGGATGCTCACTTGGACGCGACACGTCCCAAGTGACTTCTCTAAATTATTTTTGGACGCTACTGTGGACTCTACAGGCAGACTTCACCGCCTTGAGCAATTGGTTCGTCAATTTTTTATGCTGGAGGGGATGCGACGCATCCACCCTGAAAAGAAAAAAAATCAAAAATACAGAGCAAACGGGAAAAATGAACAAACTACAAAAACAAAAGCAAATACTTGGGTTGCCTCCCAAGAAGCGCCTGATTTAACGTCGTGGCACGGCGCAACACGTTCTTCACGCCTCCGCCAAATCCATCGAGGTCTTGTGACGTGTAATGTCACCACCCCAATAGTGTTTTACTCTTTGGCCATTTTCCAAGAATGTTGCATTGGAAATCATATCAAGCAATTCCACCTCCCCATGAGGTTTCACACTAACCAGTTCAAACGGACCCGGCCATCGAGATTTAAGCTTTCCGGGAAAAAGCTTTAACCTTGAATTAAACAAGAGAACTTCTTGACCTGGCTCAAACTCACGATATTGGATGTGCTTATCATGCCACCTCTTGGTCTTTTATTTATACAATTTGGCATTTTCATACGCATGCAATCGAAATTCATCAAGCTCGTTGAGTTGTAGCAATCTCTTCTCACCGGCCAAGTCTATCTCCATATTTAGCTTTTTAATCACCCAATAGGCTTTGTGTTCAAGCTCAATGGGCAATTGGCACACTTTCCCATAGACCAACCTGTACGGAGAAGTACCTATCGGGGTCTTGTATGCAGTGCGATATGCCCATAATGCGTCATCCAGCTTCCCGGCCCAGTCCTTTCTATTCCCACTTACTGTTTTCTCCAAAATCTGCTTTACCTCTATGTTGGAAACTTCTACTTGACCACTCGTTTGGGGATGATAGGCAGTGAAAACCTTGTGCTTAACTCCATACTTTGCAAGAACTTTATTCAGTAATTTGTTACAAAAGTGAGTTCCCCCGTCGCTTATCAACACTCTTGGAGTCCCAAAACATATGAAGATGTGCTTCTTTACAAAGCTTACCACTACATTTGCGTCATTAGTTGGAAGAGCAATGACCTCCACCCACTTAGAAAAATAGTCGACCGCCACGAAGATGTACTTGTGCCCATTAGAATATGGGAGTGGTCCCATAAAATCAATGCCCCAAATATCAAAAAGCTCTACTGCCAGAATATTTTGCAAGGGCATCTCGTGCTTCCTCGTGATAGTTCCAGTTCTTTGGCATCTGTCATAATTTTTAACAAAGGCATGTACATCCTTAAACAATTTTGGCCAATAAAAACTTGATTGTAGCACTTTTTGGGCGGTTCTATCCCCGCCGTGATGACCTCCTTTTGGAGAAGCATGGCAGTCATGAAGTATAGCACTCATCTCTTCCTCAGGAACACACCTTTGCACCAATTGATATGCGCACTGCCTAAATAATAATGGCGCATCCCACATGTAGAGCCTCACATCATGTAAGAATCTTCTTCTATTGTCAGGTGTCAATTCTAGTGGCGTCACCACACTTGAAATAAAATTCACATAATCTGCATACCATGGGGCTTCACCTGAGGTGACTGCTAATAACTGCTCATCAGGAAATGTTTCTTTGATTGACCCTCCTTCAGCTACATGGTTCCGACTTT
>AWOL01S0021955.1:67274-89856 GCA_000715115.1 Nicotiana otophora | reverse complement strand
AATGTTTCTTTAATTGACCCTCCTTCAGCTACATGGTTCCGGCTCTCTAATCTGGACAAATGATCGGCCACTTGATTTTCTGTCCCTTTTCGATCTCGGATCTCTAAGTCAAATTCTTGCAAGAGGAGGACCCAACGAATCAGCCTCGGCTTGGCGTCTTTCTTTTCAAACAAGTATCTGATAACTGAATGATCTGTGCAGACGATGACTTTGGTTACCACTAGATAGGATCTGAACTTGTCAAACGCCCATACCACTACAAGCAACTCTTTTTCAGTAATTGTATAATTCATCTGAGCTGGATTCATAGTTTTGCTCGCATAATAAATGAAGTGAAAGATTTTATCCCTCCTTTCCCCCAAAACAGCTCTGATTGCTATGTCACTTGCATCGCACATAAACTCAAATGGTTGTGCCCAATCTGGGGCGATGATAATTGGTACAATCACCAACCTTCCCTTCAGCTCCTCAAATACTTTCAGACATGCATCATCAAACTTGAAGGGGACATCTTTCTCAAGAAGCCTGCACAAAGGAGAAGAAATATTCGAAAAAGCTTTAATGAAATGACGATAAAAACCTGCATGGCCCAAGAAATTGCGAATGCCTTTGACGGATGTCGGTGGGGCCAATTTTGCAATCGCCTCCACCTTCTCTTTGTCCACCTGCAAACCACTTCTGGACACCTTGTGCCCCAGGACTATACCTTCACATACCATGAAATGGCACTTTCCCCAGTTTAGCACCAAGTTCGTCTCTTCACACCTAGTAATCACTTTATCAAGGTTCATTAAACAATTATCAAAAGAACATCCAATCACAGAAAAATCATCCATAAACACTTCTACATATCTTTCAACCATGTCAGTAAAAATAACCATGATACACTTTTGAAAAGTCGCAGGTGCATTACAAAGACCAAAGGGCATTCTCTTGAACGCATACGTTCCATAAGTACACGTAAATGTAGTTTTCTCTTGGTCATATGGGGCTATAACAATCTGATTATACTCCGAATAATCGTCCAGGAAATAGTAGTATTTCTAGCCAGCTAACCTATCAAGCATTTGGTCAATAAAGGGGAGGGGAAAGTGGTCTTTTCGGGTGGCATTGTTCAATTTTCTATAATCTATGCAAATTCTCCACCCAGTGACAGTTCTTGTAGGAATTAAGTCATTATTTTCATTAACTACTACAGTCATCCCCCTTTCTTCGGCATGCATTGAACGAGGCTTACCCATTTGCTATCAGAGATTAGAAATACAATACCTGCATCAAGCCACTTAATCACTTGTTTTCTTACCACCTCTTTCATGATTGGATTTAGTTGGCGTTGTTGCTCTACACTTGGCTTGTGTCCATCCTCCATGAGGATTTTATGCATGTAGAAAGCTGGACTAATGCCTTTAATGTCATACATTGTCCACCCAATTGCTCGCTTGTGCTCACGTAGCACTCTCAATAGCTTTTCTTCCTGCAATTTAGACAAGTGAGAAGAAACAATAACAGGTAAAGTGTCAGAACTACCCAAATAAGCATATTGAAGGTGAGGGGTCGGGGTTTAATCTCCAATTTTGGAGCTTCTTCAATTGACAACTTTAGAGGAGGCCCACTTGGCCTATTCAGGGTCTCAAACAAGTGTATTCCTTGCATGTAAGCATAAGATGCATCTAGGATATCTATCATCTCCTCAACCTCATCATCAAGCTATCGAACAACATGAGTGCTTTTTCTAGAGAGTCGTTTAGATAGACACTCGTGTTTAGAAGTTGCTCATCCACCTCCACAACAAATATCATAGAGAGCTCCTCATAGTGGCGGGGATGCTGGATTGCTTTGTAGACATTAAAGATTTCTTCCTCGTTGTCCACCCTCATAATCATTTTTCCATTCCTCACTTTAATTATTGCATCACCAGTAGCCAAGAGAGGTCGTTCCAATATGATTGGAACTTGTTCATCAGCCTCAAAGTCTAGAATAATGAAATCAGCTAGGAAGCTAAATTTCTCAATTTGCAGCAGCATATCTTCAATCACTCATTCAGGGTAGGCTATGGACCTATCAGCTAATTGCAACATCACAGTGGTTGGTCTTGGAGCTCCCAGAACCAATTGCTTAAACAAGGATAATGACATCAGATTTATACTCGCCCCCAAATCACAAAGAGCACGACCCACGTCAATATTACCGATTCGCACCGGGATGGTGAAGCTGCCAGGATCCTTAAGCTTTTGAGGAAGCTTGTTTTGGACCCTTGAAGTGCACTCCTCAGTAAGTGAAACTGTCTCAAACTCAGTCCATTTCCTCTTGTGAGCCACTATATCTTTTATGTACTTAGCATACTTTGGAATTTTATGAAGTACATCCACCAATGAAATATTTAATTGAACCTGACTCAACATAGAGAGAAATTTGTTAAGCATGCGATCGTCATTCTTTTTCTGCAATCTTTGGGGGAAAGGTGGTGGTGGCCTTACAGCCTCTACTGGCTCTGAACTTGCATCATTTTTCTTCGACTCGTGTATTGCCTTAGGAGTCAGCTCCCCCTCAGGTATAGGTTTGTCCTTTCTCTTCTTTGGTACTTCCTTTAGTTCCCTTCCGTTTCTGAGTGTAACTGCATTAACTTGAGGGTTCTTCTCTGTATCACTGGGAAGAGAGCCTGTAGGTCTAGTATTTTGATTTGCTACTAACTGCCCCATTTTCCTCTCAAGATTTTTGAAATCGGTCCTGAGCTGTTGATTGTCAATCAATAACTTTTTTAGCAAGTCATTCGTACTCTCTTCTGTTTGTTGGGGAGGCTTCTGAGGCTGATTGAAATTTCCTTGAGGCCTATACTGATTTCGATTCTGTTGATTTTCGCCCCATGAGAAGTTAGGATGATTCCTCTAATTGGGATTGTAAGTGTTCCCATATTGTGCATGCTGATTCATCGGACCTCTGTTTTGTTTCCCCACATAGTATATAGATTCAGGATTCGTGGGGCACATGTCACTCATATGACTGTCACCACATAGTTCGTAGCAAATAGACATCTGTTGTACATGTTGCATCTGTTGTGTTTGTTGCATTGTCATTCTATTCATCTGATTTGCTAGCTTTGCAATATCTGCTCTCATGGCTGAGAAGTCATCAATCTCAATCACCCCGTCTGCCTTCTGTTTAATTGCTCTTCTTGCGTCCCCATCTCCTTGCCAATTATGATCATTATCAGTGAAGTTATTTAGCAAGAGTTGAATTTCACTGTACGGCCTCGCCATGCAACTACCCCCACAAGCTGAATCAAGATTCATCTTTGATTCCTCGTCTAGCCCATCAACAAAAGTGTGAGCCAATACCTCATCAGTCTGACAATGATGCGTGTAGTCTCTGAAAAGGGAAATAGTGTCAGCCTGACATAGTCCTTGGAAACATTCGGATAATTGTAAGTGTCCGTAATTTCTAAGAAGTTCTGAATGTGCCTCTGCGGGTCTTCATGAGATAGACCCACATATTGACCTGTGGACTGAATTAGCTGTACCATGTACTGTCTGAGTTCAAAATGCCCTGTGATATCAGGCTTCACGATAGCCTGAGTCATATTAGCAAGATTGGGCCTTGCGACTTCTATCACCGGACGCTCTTCATTACCTGCCATCTCTATTGGCTGTGATTGAACTATGATGTCCAACTCTCTTTCTATTCTCGTTCTAGCTTCGACTTCCTTTCTCACTCTATGAAGTGTTCGTTCAATTTCTGGATCAAAAGGAGGGCGGTTGTTTGCACTTCTACTCCTCTGCAGTCAAGAGAAGAGCATGAGTTAACACAAACAAGGCAAACTAAAAATTAAAACTTGAAAAAATAAGTAATAAAAGCTTAACTCAGTCAAGTAGCTAATTTCTAGATCTCCAGCAACGGCGCTCAAAACTTGTTATGGCCAAACACATACTCACACAAGTATACGTGGTAGTCAAGTAATAGAGTAATGAGTAGAGTATCGTTCTCATGAAGACTTATGATTAACTTTCGACTGATTCAAACTCAAATGACTTATCGATTCAAAAGATTTCTCACAAAATAGATAATTTACTACCAAAAATTATAAAGTAATGGAATAACTAGAAATCAACCAAAATAATTAAGCAATTTTGGATAACAATCAGTAGAGGAGGATATTCTAGGGTTACGGGTTAGCTAACAACTGTGTTGCGTTCTTGGCTTAAAATGACTAATTGATTTATCTAGGTTGTTGATTGATAGGGTTGATATTACTCATACGAATCTGTCGAGTTCTTACTCACCTATTCAAGCTAACTTAATGTCTATATGTCTATGAAATTAAGATTAACAAGAATGCATTTACACTTCCTGTATTTCAACCGAGCAAGACAATTAGGTATATTTTTATCCTAATTGCGAATCCGTTCCCCGATGTCTGGGTTCAAGAACTTGCTCTATTTAATTCTATATGCAATTTAGAATTTTCACTTTCGAGTTCAACTCTAGATTCGTAGATAGTAATTCACTGTTAGCTACTTAGCAAATTAATTAAAACAGAATTAAATAAATAACCCAATATGATAAAATTAACTTTGTCAAATTAAACTTCAAAGATCAACATTCATGTATCTCCCATGACCCTAGAATAATAGGTTCTTAGCCACTCATGTTCATGCAATCATCAAATAATTCACAAGAGTGCGTAAAAATCAATAAAAGAAGGAAAAAATAATAACTCAAGACGAATTCCGTTGTTTCCAAGTTTTGTCGTGGCTTTTTCCCCTTCCCAATATGTTCGATGACCTAAAAGAAGCGTTTTTGGCTTATATATTGCGTACAAAAGTCATGGGCCAAACTTCTCCTATTCCTAATCCAAATCAGCTTCAGGTATTGATGCTAGGGTGGATGCTTCGCATCCGCCTCATCCTCCACTTCTCAGCTTCGCATGCTTTCGCATCCACCCTTTGTTCCTCCATCTCAGCTTTGCCCAGGTGCGGATGCTATGGGCCGACTTCACTGCTAAGGGTGCACGAAGTCTAATTTTTTCTCTAGATTGGATGCGATGCATCCAACCCCTCTTCCTCTAGCTAGAGCACCTTTTCTTCATAGTTTTGCACTCCAAACACCCTAAATCATCACACACAACTCAATTAGTCATAAAACTAATAATTAAACCATATTAGGCATTTAAAAGATCAAATAATATAAAAAAGCGGTTAAAACATGAGTAAAGTAATATCAACACATATTGAAATATGCCCAACATCAGCGCTTAAACCAAACCAACTGTATCGCCATCATTCCCTGCAAAGAGAAACATCAAAGTCAAATTAAGACTTCTAAACATCCTGTAAAGTCCTTCAGATATATGAACATATAAAAAAACTCACTTGAATAATTTTTTTGGTATTTAAAAGGATATGCCCCAATCCATAAAGTTCCACCCCGCTTGTCTAAACCGCAGCTGACTCAAATGATAACAAATGTTTTTTAGCTTTCTAATAATACGATTAGTAAAAAGCTTAATTCTTTAGGCAATAAAGGTGAGAGTGTAATAAGAAAATGTGATTATTTATGCAAATGTGAAATTATCACCAGTAACTTTGGCGAAAACTATGCACTAATTGCCTCTACTCGTGGAGTATGAATAGCTTGTATTTTGACCAGCAACCACCCTTTCTTTACAAAACCTAAGATCATGCAGCTTGCGCGAAATTCGATTTGGCAGGCATTTTTTCTGAATGTAGAACTGGATTTTTGGACTAAATTTGTATAAGAAAACTGAAAAATCAATATAAGAAAGTATGCTTAAAAAAAGAATATTCTTAGATTGTGCAAATCAAGATAGAGCGTCAACTAATCATTCTTGGACAAGAGAAAAGGAAAGAATATCAGAAGTTCAATGAAGCGCGAATTATCGTCTGATAAATTAATAACTTTTAGTTGTATATTGCAAAAGCATCTATCTGTGATTCTTTTAAATGAAAATTTGTCTTTGAACTATGTATACTTTCAGCTCTCTTCCGCACCAGCCATAGTAATCAAACTACGTACTAATACCTAGTCACAGTGTAATTATCATAGAGTTCAACACATTTCAATAAAAAAATCCAAGTTATCACAACATTACTAAACTTAGGTAGTCGATAACCTTGATTCTATTTATCCTCCTGAATAATTCAATCATGAGAACTTAAGATGTAAAATGCAGAAAATCATGTATTAGCATTTCATTGGTTTACCTCTACTCGTGGAGTATGAATGGCTTGAATTTTGAGCAGCAACCACTATTTCTTTATGAAGCCTAAGATGATGCAGCAACTTCTATGCAAAATCCGACTTGGCTGGTATTTTTTTCTGAAGGTGGAACTGAATTTTGGACTAAACTTCCAAAAGGAAAATGCAAAATCAATAAAAGCTAATATATGTAAAAACAAATTCTTTATGGAAAGTCTCCTTTTATGAGAAAAAGAAAAAAACTTACTCATGCTTATTTTTATACCACAATCCAAATCGATAAACTGATTGAGCGTGTCCTTCATATATGCATCTATTACTAACCATAGTTGAGGAGTAGTATGTATTCTCACATCAATCCATCATTGATAAACTAATACAATTTTGTGCAAACATTGAGTGTGCATAAGTTTTTTTTCTCTTTTTCATTCTATTATCTACTTTGGTCAGCTTAAAGGTGGTCTCTAGTATGGACATAACATGGTTTACGCGTGTTACATTAGCTAGAAGAATAATGTGGATCTTTTTTTGCTTTTCAATAGCTGAAATATTAGGAGAATTTGCAGCTAAAGCCTGTTACACTTTAGGTGCATACACACACTTAAAGTATTTTTATGGAACTCTCATGCTATTATTATTAGACAAGGTGGGTTGCTCTGATGGTAAGCACCCTCCACTTCCAACCAAGAGGTTGTGAGTTCGAGTCACCCCAAGAGCAAAGGTGGGTAGTTCTTGGAGGGAAGGATGCCGAGGGTCTATTGGAAACAGCCTCTCTACCCAGGGTAGGGGTAAGGTCTGCGTACACACTACCCTCCCCAGACCCCACTAGTGGGATTATACTGGGTTGTTGTTGTTGTCTCATGCTATTATTACTTTTGGAGTAAGTTCAATAAGCATAATAGCAGCGAGGTGTGAGATAAAACATGTTCTAAGAAATATTCATCTTTCTTAATTCATTTGTTAAAGTTAGCTGGACCTGTTTACTGAAAGAGTCAACTAAGAACTGATTAAAAAATCAATTTTTTAAAGAAGAATGTAGATCAATATTTACACTAATTTTACTCTAGAAAAAACATGCTGAAATAATAAAGTCTTTCTTTCAAAACCTACTTTGCAAAGGTTGCCGAAATCCTGCTAAACTTTAGGCTCATACAAAGGTAGAAGTTTCCTATATGTGAACTGATTGAACATGATATGATAATAAAATAGAAGTGTTCGAACATAATGGCATATTTGATAGAAAAAACTTTCGTAACTGCCTCACCTAATTAATACATTTATCTAATATTTTGGCAATAAAGTATAACCAACAACATAAAAAAAAGAAAAGAAATGAACAAACTCACGAAATCCCACTTTCAGATATATCAAATTCCTAGTGTATACATGTGCGATCAGGGAGTGATAAATCTGAAGGATAGTGTAGCATTATTCCAAAACTTCACTAGTAAATATCACAGTAACATGAACTTGCAATATAGTAATATAGTATTAAATAGGATCATTTTAAGCATTACCATTCTAGTATTCGTATCCACGCATTGTATTATTAATCAACATGGCAGATTTGTTGCTATCCATATCTTCATGTACTTGAACTGGACCTACAAATATTTCAGGAATCATTTCAACAAATATTTTCCCAGTTGGTTCATCAATGCCAACAACAAAAATAGTAAATTCAAAAAAATATATATAATAATTTATACTATTGTACAATCACCAACAATAAATTCAACAGGTCATAGTGCGACCAATTACAGAAGTTTCTTAACCACTCAGAAGAGGAAAAGAACTAACCATATATTTTCTTTTTTTAATATAGCTAATTATAAGATACATATATTTATTAATTCAAATAGAGTAACCAATTAATTCAAAATTTACAAAGTCCTTTTTAGTTAAAAAGGTAATTTATTTTGTCTTAATAATACCACATGGCTTTTTGTGGTTATGCCACTTGTCTTAATAATGTGCTCTTGCCTCTCCTTTTATTATATATATATAGATCTTCATTTTTTTATTATAGCTAATTTTATTTTATTTTAAAATATTTCTAAAACTCCAACTTGAAACTACTCCCCAATTTGAATTGGTAGTTTTTTTTTCTTTTTTTATTATAGCTAATTATAAGATATCTTTATTTATTAATTTAAATAGAGTAACCAATTAATTCAAAATTTAAAATTCATAAGGTTTTTTTAGTTAGAAAGAGAGTAAACAAAACTATTCCCCAACTTGAATAGGTAGTTTCTTTTTGTTTTTATTATTTAATATTTTCGTTTTTTACTGTAGCAAATTTATTGTTTTCTTATTTTTTGTTTTTTAATTTTAAAATAATTTTAAAACTCCAACTTCAAACTACTCCCATTTTGAATGCCACTTGAAAAATATTTTGTCTTAACAATGCTACTTGACTTTTTGTATTTTTCATTTGAATTGAAGGTTTTTTTTGTTTCATTATTTTCGTTTTTTTATTTTAAATTAATTTTAAAACTCTTACTAGAAACTATTCCCCAGTTTGAATGGGTAATTCTTTTATTTATATATTTATGTTTTTTTATTATATCTAATTTTACTTTAAAAAATATATTTTTAAAACTTAAACTTGAAACTACTCCCCACTTTTAATGGGTAATGTTTTTCGATTTTTATTATAGATAATTATAAGATATCTATATTTATTAATTCAAATAGAGTAACCAATTAATTCAAAATTAAAAATTCAAAAGATTTTTTAGTTAGAAAGGTAGTTTATTTTGTCTTAAAACTCCAACTTGAAACTACTCCCAAATTTGAATTTGTAATTTTTTATTCTTTTCAATTTCGTTTTTTATTTAAAATAATTTTAAAATACCAACTTTATTGGAGCTTTGTCCTAAAAATCTATACTTGACGTTTCATGGTTATATCACTTGGCATCATATAATTATTTACTTTTTTTTTGTGTGTATATATATATATATATATATATATATATATAAAGACTACTATATTAGAAAGAAACTACTCCCCAGTTTAAATTAGTAATTTTTTATTTCTTTATTTCCGTTTTTTATTTTAAAATAATTTAAAACTCCAAATTGAATCCACACCACAATTTGAATTGGCAATTTTTTATTTCTTTATTTTCTTTTTTAATTTTAAAATAATTTAAAACTCCAACTTGAAACTATTCCCCAACTTGAATAGGTAGTTTTTTTTATTATTATTAATATTTTCGTTTTTTATTGTAGCTAATTAATTTTTTTTTATTTTTTGTTTTTTAATTTTAAAATAACTTTAAAACTCCAACTTGAAATTACTCCCCAATTTGAATGAGTAGTTATTTTTTATATTTTCGTTTTTTTAATATAGCTAATTATAAGATATCTATATTTATTAATTCAAATAGAGTAACCAATTAATTCAAAATTTAAAAAGATTTTTTTAGTTAAAAAGGTAGTTTATTTTGTCTTAATAATGCCACTTGGCTTTTTGTGGTTATGCCATTTATAATGTGCTTTTGCCTCTCCTTTTATTATTTATATATATATATATACTATAATATTATAATTGTAATTATAATTATAATTATAAAACTCCAACTTTGTTGGAGCTTTGTCCTAAAATTCCACACTTGTCATCTTATGATTATGACACTTGGCTTAATATGGTGAGTTTGCCTCTCCTTTTATTATATATAAATTTTGGGCCTTCAATTAGTCAGTTCGGGCTTCCGCCGTCGAGTTTCTCTCTCTAAACCCGCACATATTCATCTAAATTCTTGTACTGGTTGGGCAATTTTTGATCAAAGAACTGAATTTTTTTTTCCTTCCATTGTTATTTCTTTTTCCTTCCATCATGCTATTTCACGTACTGATTGGGCAATTTCAATTCGAGATTATTCTTCATCTCATAGCAGTACATCGATTTCCTTTAACTTCAAGAGCTGCAATCTAGGTTCTATTGTTCCTCTCTTGTCTTGATATTTTAGCATAATTGTATCTCATTGCCTGCCTATTTTGTTATGGAATCTTTATTTAGTATTTGCCCTAGCATTGTCAAATTAATTGCATTAGTGATAGCTTTGCCTACTTGTTTATATTATTATCTACATGTTTACATCTTTATTTTGAATCTTTATATCAATTATCCCGTAGTAGTTCTGTTCTAGTTTTGCATATTTTTTTTATGATATTTAGTTGTAGATTATAGCCCCCTTTAGCTCTTGTATTGTATTTCTTCACCTATCTTTCTATCCTTTAGTTGTAGATTACATTTCCTTTGTTTTATTTCTTCACTTATTTTTCTATCCTTTAGTTGTAGATTATAGTTCCTTTAGTTCCTTTGTTTTATTTCTTCACCTATTTTTCTGACCTTTAGTTGTAGATTACAGTTCTCGTTAGTTCCTTTATTTTATTTCTTCACCTATTTTACGACCTTTAGTGGTAGATTATATTTAGGTAATTTATTTTATTTTTGTCGCTTGTTTTCGGGATAGTAGTGTCGCCTAGATTATAGTGGCTCTGGTGAATGATGGTTGGGTAAGGTCTTGTCCTCAAGGGTATCAGAGCGGGGGAGGGAGTGCTACTAGGCTAAGAGTGGGGTAAAGGGGTAAGAGGGCTAAGGGAGCTACTAGGCTGAGATTGAGGTCTTGGAACATAAGAACTTTGACTGAAAAATCTGTAGAGTTAGCGAAGATTCTCGAGAAAAGGAAGATTAATATAGCTTATGTACAGGAGACTAGGTGGGTAGGAGATAAGGTACGAGATGTGGCCAGTTTCAAGCTTTGGTATTCTGTAAGGGTGGGGGCATTAACGGGGTAGGTATCTTGGTTGATAAGGACCTTCATGAACTAGTGGTGGAGGTTAAGAGGGTGAATGACGGGCTGATGACTATTAAGCTAGTTGTTGGAGGTTTTACTTTGAACATAATCAGTGCGTACACACCCTAAGCAGGCTTGGATGAGGAAGTCAAGAGGCATTTCTGGGAGGATTGGATGAGATGGTACGTGGTATCACGCATACCGAGAAACTTTTCATAGGAGAAGATTTCAACGGCCACATTGGAGCGACGTTTGGGGGTATGATGATGTGCATGGCGGCTTTGGTTTTGAAGATAGAAACAGAGGAGGAACATCTCTGCTGGACTTTGCTAGAGCATTTGATTTGGTGATAGAAAACTCGAGTTTCCCGAAAAAGAGAGAGCACTTGGTCACCTTCCGGAGTTTGGTGGCCGAGACTCAGATTGGTTATTTACTCTGCACGAAGTCCGATAGAGGTCTTTGTATGGATTGCAAGGTCATCCCGAGTGAGAACCTTTCGATCCTTCATAGGCTCCTGGTCATGGACCTTGAGATCACGAGAAAAAGGAGGAAGATGGCGATATATAGCCAATATAAGATCAAGTGGGGAGCCTTGACGGAAGCTAAAGCGTAGGAGTTGGGGATCAATCTAGTGACTATGGGGGCTTGGGGGAGTAGTGGGGAAGCAAACGCTATGTGGACCACGACTGCGCAGTGCATTAGGGAAGCCGCGAGAGAGGTATTAGGGGTCGCAAAGGGTTACTCTAGTGGTCACGAAGGAGACTGGTGGTGGAGTAGAGAGGTGCAAGGAAAAGTAGGAACCAAGAAAGCAGCGTATCTGAAGCTAGTGGAAAGTGTAGACGAGGAGGAGAAGAGGGCGAATACTGAGCATTATAAGTTGGCTAAGAAAGAGGCAAAGCTAGCAGTTACGGCGGCCAAGACCGCAAATTTTAGTCATTTATATGAGGAACTCGAGGGCCGAGGTTGGGATAAGAGGTTGGCCAGGTTAGACAAGGCGTGAGAAAGGAAGGTGGGTGACTTGGACCAAGTGAAGTGCATCAAGGACAAAGAAGGTAGAGTTTTGTTAGATGATGGGCTTATCCATCGGAGATGGCAGACCTACTTCCATAGTCTCTGGAACGAGGAAAGGGACAAGAGCATTGTACTGAGTGATTTGGAACTCTCCGGGAGTCGTTGTGACTTTGGGTATTATAGGAGGATTAGAGTTGATGAAGTTGAGGGGGCTATGCGTAATATGAGCGGAGGCAAAGCAACCGGGCGGGATGAAATCCCAGTAGAGTATTGGAAGAGTGCGGGCAAGATAGGCTTGGAGTGGCTCACTAGGTTATTTAATGTCATTTTTACAACGAAGAAGATGCTCGAAGAGTGGAGGTGGAGCACGATGGTTCCTGTATACAAGAACACTGGTGATATCAAAAATTGCAATAACTATCGGGGTATTAAGATGCCTAGCCATACTATGAAAGTCTAGGGGAGAGTGGTAGAGCTAAGGGTGAGGAGGTATGTGTCTATTTCTGAGAACCTGTTTGGGTTTATGCCGGGACGTTCGACTACAGAAATTATCCACCTTGTTAGGAGATTGGTGGAGCAGTATAGGGAGAGAAAGAAAGACTTGCATATGGTTTTCATCGACTTAGAAAAGGCGTACGATAAATTTTGAGGGAGGTTTTGTGAAAATATTTGGAGGCTAGAGGTGTACATGTTGCCTACGCTAGGTTGATTAAGGACATGTATGATAGAGTAAAGACCCGAGTAATGACGGTGGGTGAGGACTCAGACCATTTTCCGGTTATGATAGTGTTGCATCAGGGGTCGGCACTCAACCCTTTTTTGTTTGCTCTGGCGATGGATGTACTTACGCGCCACATCCAAGGGGAGGTGCCGTGGTGCATGTTATTTGTAGATGATATTATATTGATTGACGAAATGCGAGACGGTGTGAATGCGCAATTAGACGTATGGAGGCAGACCCTAGACTCTAAAGGTTTCAAGTTGAACAGGACCAAGACAAAATACTTAAAGTGTAAGTTCAGTGGCGAGACTCAAGGAGGGGAGGGGGAGGTGAGGCTTGACTCGCAAGTCATCCCTAGGAGACGGAGTTTTAAGTATATTGGGTCTATTATTCAGAGGGATTGGGAGATTTATTAAGATGTCACACATCGTACTGGGGGCGGGATGGATGAAATGGAGACTCGCTTTAGGTGTTTTGTGTGACAAAAAGGTACCACCGAAACTTAAGGGTGAGTTTTATAGAGTGGTGGTGAGACCAATGATGTTGTATGGGGCGGAGTGTTGGCCAGTCAACTACCATATCCGTAAAGATTACCATCATACACCGTTGAAAAGTCGTTGGTGCCTTCCATAAGCCAAATGGCATCCGCTTGAAAGCGAAAGTTCCATAGGGACAAGTGAAAGTTGTTTTCTCTTGATCTTCCGGGGTAATAAGAATTTTGTTGTAGGCCGAATATCCATCTAGAAGAAATAGAAAGCACGGCCGGCCAACCTATCAAGCATTTGGTCAAGGAAGGGGAGTGGAAAATGGTCTTTCCTTGTGACTTTGTTTAGCTTCCGATAATCCATACACACTCTCCACCCGGTCACCGTTCTTATGGGAATCAACTCGTTCTTGTCATTGGTGACCACTATTATTCCCCATTGTTCGGGACACATTGCTCCGAAAAAGTCCACGAACTATCGGAAATAGGGTGGACCACCCCAGCATTCAACCACTTGATAATCTCCTTTTTGACCCCTTCTTGCATGTCTTCATTGAGTCTCTTTTGATGTTCAATGGAAGGATTGGAATCTTTCTCCAAGTTAATCTTGTGCATGCAAAATGCGGGGCTTATTCCCCGAATATCCGCCAAAGTCCACCCAATAGCTTTCTTCCCCTTGTGGAGCACAGCCAATGTAGAGTCAACATGCACGTTAGTCAAGCAAGACGAAAGAATAACCGGTAAAGTAGAACAAGGGCCAAGAAACTCATACCTGAGATGTGGAGGCAATGGCTTCAACTCCAAGATAGGAGGCTCTTCAATTGAAGTCTTTGTAGGAGGAGTTTTCTTATTCTCAAAATCCATTTCGGGATGCATTGTTGTACGACCCCATTTCTCGCAAAGAATTAACACATTTCATAAAGCCATCCATCTCGTTATCATCGAAATTGAGCAATACGACCTCCAACATATCACCCACATTAATCGTGGCACTTGTATCATCAATAATCACATCGGTCACCAAGTCCACGAATGAACACACTTCATTGCTATTCGGTTGCCTTATAGATTTGCACACGTGGAACACCACCTTTTCATCACCCACCCGGAAAGTGAGTTCTCCGGCTTCCACATCAACAAGATCCTTCCCCGTAGCAAGGAAAGGTCTACCAAGAATAATCGGCACCTCATAGTCCACTTCACAATCAAGAATAACAAAATCCGTCGAGAGAATGAACTTATCAACACGAATCAATACATCTTCAATCACCCCCCAACGGTCTCTTCATTGTACGATCGGCCATTTGTAATCTCATAGATGTGGGTCTTTGTTGCTCAATTCCCAAGGTCTTGAAAACCGAATAGGGCATCAAATTTATACTGTCCCCAAGATCACAAAGATCTTTGGCAAACTCAGCACTTCCAATGGTGCAAGGGATTGTGAAAGCACCGAGATCTTCCAACTTAGAAGCTATCGAATGCATAATTTCACTCACTTGGTGAGTGACTTTGATAGTTTCAAAATTCATCTACCGCTTCTTTGTCACCAAGTCCTTCATAAACTTTGCGTATCCGGGCATTTTCTCCAAGGCTTCAACTAATGACACATTTATCGAGAGACTCTTCATCATATCAATGAACTTTTTGAATTGATTCTTGCCATTTTGCTTGGAAAGCCTTTGAGTATATGGAGGAGGTGGCTTAGGCAATGGTGCCTTAGCCTTTTACACTACCGGTTCCGGTATGTCAATCATATGCTCCCTAGACGGGTTCACTTCCTCTTGAGTCTCTTTCACCGTATCATCAATATTAATCTGCACTTCATCATTTGCTTGCACTACATTGGTTGGGATCTCCTCTTCTTCTACCACTTGCTCATCATCCACAAGTTGTCTTTGACTTGAGGTGGGTGCATTCCCACCCCTTTCACTTCTTGTAGTAACAGCGATGACATGCCCCGTATTGTCCCTTAAGTTTCACCACTGTATCACTTGGTAGTGCCCCATTAAGACGAGAATTTAAAGCTTGAGAGATTTGTCCCATTTGCACTTCCAAGTTACGGATTGAGGTGTTGTGTGAAGTAAGTTGAGCATCGGAATCGGCGTTCCTCTCCATCATTTGCTTGAACATGTTCTTAATACGACCCATTTCATTGTTGGAAGAACTAGGATCATGGGAAGGATAAGGAGGTGGGTTGCTCGGTTGTTGATACATCGGGGGCCTTTGAAAATCCGGCCCCCAATTTTCTTGATTGTTATTCCACCCACCTTGATTGTTGCCTCCCCAATTGCCTTGGTTAGTATTTGTAAGCCAATTCCATTGATTATTGTTTCCACTCCAATTGCCTTGATTGTTGTTGTTATTCCAATTGCCTTAATTATTTGAAGGTCTCCATTGTTGTTGACTAGGGCCTTGGAAGCTATTTCTTTGCCTTTGAAAGTTGTTCACAAATTGGACCTCTTCCTCTTGATCATTATAAGAATCACCTTGATCAAATTTACTATCATCTTGCACAAAATTGTCCACTCTTTATTTCACTTGTGGACTTCTTGTTCTTCTCTTGTTCACCATCATATTTACTCCCTCTATTGCATTGACTTGCCTCGGTTTTTGCACTTGTTGAAGTTAAACCTTTTCCAATTGGTTCATGGTGGTTGTCAACTCGGCTATAACTTGTCCATGGTCATGTAACTCTTTATGAAGAAGAATCAAATTGGGATCACCTTGTGGAACATTGGCTCTAGATTTCCACGCGATGAAGTATCCACTATCTCATCCAAAATATCACACGCCTCCGCATAAGGCATAGTCATGAAGTTCCCACCGACAAGTTGATTCACTAAAATTGGTTGGGGTACCTCACCATTGTTCTATACCTTTCCCATATCTCGTGTAGTGGTTCATTGGGCTCTTGCTTGAATGCTAGAATTTCATCCCGAAGAATAGCCATGTGCTCGGAAGAGAACTACTTAGAAATAAATTTCTCCGCTAGTTCATCCCAAGTATGAATGGAATGATTTGGCAAACGTTCCAACCAATCTAAAGCTTTTCCTCGTAGAGAGAAGGGAAAAAGCCTTAGCCTTAAAGCATCCTCGAAGATATTTGTTTGGTTGCTCCCCCAACACGTATCGACGAACCCCTTCAAGTGTTTATATGCATTTTGACCCGGTGCACCTGTGAAGAACCCTCGTTGCTCGAGCAAAGTGAGCATCACATTGGTTATTTGGAAGTTGCCCGTCCTAATACAGGGAGGGACTATAACACGTGCATACCCTTCATTCGGCAACACCCAGTGTGGAGCCGCTCGTGGTGGAGATGGGGGTGGAATGGGAACATTGTCTTGAGGCACTCGGCCTCGTCCATTGGCTTGAGGTTCAAGAGGGACCTCATACATTTGATCATCCTCAACGTCCACATCCCCCAAAGCTACGTTTTCGAGATCGTTGTTTTCCATGATTGCACTAACAATACTCACACGTTAGTAACAAGGAAGGAAAAGAAGATATCCAAAAAGTCCACCTAAATATATAGCTAATACCGTTTTTTGATCCCCGACAACGGCGCCAAATATGTATCTCGTACAATTTTACTCCTCAATTCGAGGTTATGATAACGGTCGATGCAATAATAATACCCAACAAGAGTCGGGGTCGAATTTCGCAGGGAGCTATAAGAGTGGGAGTTAGCAGTATATATCGTAGCGTGTGAGTTTGTATATCTAAATTTGCACTTCCGCAAAATTGGGTTGTTTTAAAATCTAATTTAAACTACAATGGTAATTTAAGAAATAGAACTAGGAAATTATTTTTGTTATTTTTCAAATATTGTAAAAAAACCTAGGGCTATGACTTTCACCTAGGTGTTTGCCTAATGGGTTATAAACTTTAAAACAAGTAGAGACCAAGTCAAATAGGCATGAACTAATGTTTGCAACCATTAATTCCACAAATAAAAGCAAGAACAATGCTAAATAATAAATATTCAACCATAAACAAGCAATAAATCAAGTACCCATTAATTTTACACACTAGGGTTGGGTCAAAACCCTAGTGAAAATCTAGCTACTCATGCTTGGAATGGAAGAAATAGAAGAAGAAATTATAATTAAACTCATATTAGCATAAACTAATGTTTGCAACCATTAATTTCACAAATAAAAGCAAGAACGAGGCAAAATAATAAACACCCAACCATCAAAAAGTAATAAATCAAACACCCATTAAGTTTACACACTAGGGTTGGGTCACAACTCCAGTGAAAATCTAGCTACTCATGCTTAGATTAGAAGAAATAGAAGAAGAAATGATAATTAAACTCATATTGCTAATTAAATGATAAAATCTATGTTCAAATAGCCCAAAATATGAAAAACTACTAAAAAGAGTAAAAGAAAACGGCTATTGTAGCAGCTGATGTCAAAATTAACCTAAAAATGTGAAACTTGTCTATTTATACATGGCTGGAAATTTCAGACAAAAATGCCCTTTCGGAGGTTTTGCGGCCGCACAATTTCATATGTGGTCCGCACTTTTCTTCAGCTTGACAGGATTGGAAATCTGCAGCCGCATAATTCTGAACTACGACCGCACTGCACTCTTTCTGCGGTCCGCAAATTTGTAACTGCGGCCGCATCTTGCTCTTCTGCGGTCCGCACAATTGTAACTGCGGCCGCACTTTTAATGGACTTGAATTGCAGATTCTCTGAACTTTGCTCTGACCCAGCTTCTGCGGTCGCACAATTCATGTGCGGACCGCACTTTGCATCAGTCTCTGATAGATTTTCCTTCATAACCTGCGGCAACAGATGATATTCTGCGGTCCGCACTTCTGAGCTTTTATGCCTTTTTTGTCCTTGAGTTTAGATTACTCCTTCTTGAGTTGGATTGTATCTCGGGAGTTCAACTTCCAATATTCTAAGCATATTTCATCAGTTTTCGGGAACATAACTAAACACTTTTGGACTAAAATGAAATCTAAAAAGGCACTAATAAGTAGTCAAAATCCCCATTTATCAACAATGCAGTTGAACGAACATCTGGCGAGATTACACTCCCCGTCCTGGCGGGTGGCATCACTCTAGAGACCACATTCCACATCATGCATGGCATACAACGTCATAATAGGGCGAGCGTGGATACACACCATGAGAGCTATACCCTCCAGCTTGTACCAAGTCATCAAATTTCCAACTCCATGTGGGATATTCAGCATATGCGGGTCACAACGTACATCTCAAGAATGTTACTGCATCGCCCTAGACTGCACGACCACTCAACAAATGTCAGACAAAGAGAAGGAAGCATAGCAATCAACACGGACGAGGTCGGTAGACGACGACATCAAAGACCCGGATGTTGTCGAGGCAGCAAGATCGACTATAGAGGACCTCGACCACGTTCAGTTAGATGTCAACGATCTCAACAAGAAAGCTTGCATCGGCTGCAAACCCCAAGAGCCAGGTAACTTTCGCAAATTCTTAATTGCTAACGCGGACCTGTTTGCTTTTAGCCATGCAGATATGTCAGGTATACCAAAAGAGATCTCCACACATATATTGAACGTCGATCCACTCTATCTCCCCGTAAGGCAAGTTCGACGTAAGTTCAATTCCGCAATCAATGACATGGTGCACGAAGAAGTGGAAATATTATTGGAAAATGGATCTGTCAGAGAGTCGAAGTACCCCCAATGGGTCACCAACGTGGTCATGGTAAAAAAGAAAAACGGCAAGTGGCGGATGTGCGTGGATTTCACTGACCTGAACAAAGCTTGCCCCAAGGATTCATTTCCACTACCTCATATCGACCAACTAACTCATCGATGCGATAGCTGGACATAAGTTGCTGAGTTTTCTGAACGCCTACTCGGGCTACAACTAGATCTTTATGGAGGAAGCAAACCAGGAAAAGATCGCATTCATCACCCACCAAGGGACGTACTGCTACAGGGTCGTGCCTTTTGGACTGAAAAATATGGGGGCAACTTACCAGAGACTGGTGATAAAAATGTTCAAAGAACAACTCGGAAAGACGATGGAGGTATATATCGACGACATGCTGGTCAAATCCAAAAAGAAAGAAGATCATATTGTATCATTAAGAGAAGCCTTCGTCATACTCAGGAAATACGGCATGAAGTTGAACCCCGAAAAGTGCGCATTCAACGTGGCCTCAGGAAAATTCTTGGGTTTCTTAGTGCCGCATCGGGGTATCGAGGTCAATCCCGATCAAATCAAGGCCATCGAGGGTATACCAGAGCACTTGACCATGAAAAACAAGTCTAGAAGCTAACCGGTCATATCGCCGCCCTGTCAAGGTTCATCTCGCGATCCTCTGATAAGTGGCATTAATTCTTCGGCGTACTTAAAAAGGAAAACGGCGTCCAATGGACCTTTGAATATGTCCAAGTATTGAAGGAGTTGAAGGTATACCTATCCTCGCCACCGTTGCTCTCAAAACCGAAACCAGGACAGCCTTTCCTAGTCTATCTTGCCGTATCTGAAGTAGCTGTGAGCGCAGTCCTAGGCCAAGAAAATAAAGGTAAGCAATCTCTCATCTATTACATTAGCAAGACACTAATCGATGCCGAGACGAGGTACCCCCGCCTTCAAAAACTGGCTCTGGCCTTAGTCGTAGCTTCATGGAAACTTAGACCATATTTCCAATGCCATCCCATCTCGGTCGTCATGACTTTCTCCTTAAGAAGCATTTTGCACAAACCCGAACTTTTGAGCAGATTGGCCAAATGGGCCATCGAACTAAGCAAGCACGATATCACATATCGACCGCGAACGGCGATAAAGTCTCAGGTCCTCACCGACTTTGTCGCCGACTTCAGTGCGCACATACTGCCCGAAGTCGAAAAGGAAGCCCTCCACCCTTCTCAAACACACGACCTTTGGGTCCTATACACCGACGGTGCATCTAACGCGTCGGGGTCCGGGCTGGAACTCGTACTTGAAATCTCAACAAGCAAAGTGATTCGCCAGTCCATAAGGTGCCCGAACATGACTAACAACGAGGCCGAGTATGAGGCCGTAATTGCAGGACTAAGACTAGTACTCAAATACGGGGCGAAGTGGCTAAGGCTGTACTGCGATTCTCAGCTCGTGATCAACCAAGTCACAGGGACTTTCCAAATCAAGGAGCAGAGGTTACAAAAATACTAGACCGAAATCTGCAAACTATTACCCGAGTTCGACGAATATCAGCTCGACCAGATTCCCCAAGCACATAATATTGAGGCAGACGGCCTTGCCAAATCGGCAGCAGCCACCAAAAACATCACAACCGGAGATCAAAGTGAGGTCCACCTCTTCAATTCGTCGATAGACCAAATCCAGGTAAGAAACGTAAACCTAACTTGGGACTGGCACAACCGTATTGCTATATATTTGCAAGACGGTATACTCCCCAATGATAAAAAAAAGAGGCCAAGAAACTGTGGATGCAAGCAGCCAGGTATAGCATCCTTCACAACGACCTGTACAAAAGGACATATGGCGGCCCCTAGCAAAATGCTTGGGCCCAAATCAGACGCGATGCGTCCTTGAAGAAGTGCACGAAGGCCATTGCGGAGCTCACTCCGGTAATCGAGTGTTGGTTAGGTGCCTCATACGAGCAGGATACTACCGGACCGCCATGAAAATAGAAGCCGCAAATTTTGTGAAAAAATGTGAGCAATGCCAGAAGTACGCCCCAATGATCCACCAAGCAGGCAAACAACTACACTTAGTGATTTCCCCTTGGCCGTTCATCAAATGGGGAATGGATATCGTGGGCCCCTCCCGACCGGATGAGGTAATGTATGATTTCTCTTAGTTTTAATTGATTATTTCTCTAAATGGGTGGAAGCAGGAGCATACGCCCAGATACGCGAAAATGAAGTAATCGCCTTCATATGGAAAAACATCATATGCCGTTTTTGTCTTCCCAAAGAAATCAGTTGCGACAACGGACCTCAATTTACTGGAAAGAAGATCGCCGAATTTTTTGAAAAATGGCACATCAAAAGAATACTGTCAACGCCTTACCACCCCACAGGTTACGGGCAAGCGGAATCCTCCAATAAGTCAATACTGAACATCATGAAAAAGAAACTCGAAGACACCAAGGGACTGTGGCCGGAGGTATTACCAGAGGTACTCTGGGCCTGCCGAACAACGCCAAAAGCGAACACCGGGGATGCAGTAATACCAGTCGAGGTCGGGGAGCCTAGTCTAAGGTATTTCCGCGAGAGCGGATCCCAGAACGATGCCAGTAGAAGGCAAGAACTCAACGAGGTCGAGGAACGAAGAGATATGGCTTACGTAAGAATGGTCACCCATAAGAAACAAGCAAAACGCTACTATAACAAGAGGGCAAAGATCGAGCCACTTAAAGTCGGGCACTACGTGCTTAAAGAAAAACACAAGCAAGCAAAGACCCGCGAGAAGGCAAACTGGGAACAAACTGGGACGGCCCCTACAAAATCACGGCAGCAGCAAGCAAAGGGTCATTCACACTAGAAACAATGGAAGGAAAGCGACTACCAAATAACTGGAACATTACGCACATCAAGTACTTCAACTTTTAAAAGGACGAGGTCCCCAAAGTCGCACTCTTTTTCCCTCGCTCAAGCTTTGTCCCAATTGGGTTTTCTCGGGGAGGTTTTTAACGAGGTTATGACGGGGATACTTTAGAATTGAAGCGCATAGATGGAAAACACCGGATGGTTAGTTCATTGCTCAATCTCTCACTATCTTTCCATCTCGACAAATGAAGGGACTAGATAAATCGGGATTTGGACTGAACTACCAGCTAGCGCCCGGAAAATATGTAAATCTCTCCAAAAGTATGAATAAAGCGCAAGTACATGAAAGTTTATCTCTACTCTCCAAGTAAAAGTTACATTCGACCTCGTTCGAATTAACACATATTCGGCCCACGATCTCAATTAATTAAAGGTTACATTCGACCACGTTCGAATTAATACCTATTCGGCCCACGACCTCAATTAATTAAATGTTACATTCGACCTCGTTCGGATTAACACTTATTCGGCTCACAGACTCAACTAATTAAAGGTTACGTTCGACCTCGTTCGAATTAATACCTATTCGGCTCACTACCACAATTAATTAAAGGTTATATTCGACCTCGTTCGAATTAACACCTATTTGGCCCACAGTCTCAATTAATTAAAGGTTACATTTTACCTCGTTCGAATTAACAATTATTCGGGCCACAACCTCAATTAATTAAAGGTTACATTCGAGCTCGTTCAAATTAATACCTATTCAGCCCACGACCTCAATTAATTAAAGGTTACATTCGACCTCGTTCGAATTAACACCTATTCGGCCCAC
>AWOL01S0021955.1:35271-67250 GCA_000715115.1 Nicotiana otophora | reverse complement strand
CCAAGTAAAGGTTACATTCGACCTCGTTAGAATTAACACCTATTCGGCCCACGACCTCAATTAATTAAAGGTTACATTCGACCTCATTCAAATTAACACCTATTTAGCCCACGACCTCAATTAATTAAAGGTTACATTCGACCTCATTTGAATTAAAACCTATTCGGCCCACAAACTCAATTAATTCTCGTTCGAATTAATACCTATTCAGCCCACGACCTCAATTAATTAAAGGTTACATTCGACCTCGTTCGAATTAACACCTATTCGGCCCACGACCTCAATTAATTAGAGGTTACATTTGACCTCGTTCAAATTAGCACCTATTCACCCCCACGGCCTCAATTAATTAAAGGTTACATCGATCTCCTTCGAATTAACACTTATTCGGCCCACAGCCTCAATTAATTAAAGGTTACATTCGACCTCGTTCGAATTAACACTTATTCGGCCCATGACCTCAATTACTTAAAGGTTACATTCGACCTCGTTCGAATTAATACCTATTCGGCCCACGACCTCAATTAATTAAATGTTACATTCGACCTCGTTCGAATTAACATCTATTCGGCCCGCGACCTCGATTAATTAAAGGTTACATTCGACCTCGTTCGAATTAACATCTATTCGGCCCGCGACCTCGATTAATTAAAGGTTACATTTGACCTCTTTTCGAATTACTACCTACTCGGCCCACAACCTTAACCAAATGAAGGCTACCTTCAACACCGTTCAACCCACTCAAGTCTGTTACGACAAAAGGAAATCAAGCAATAAAATCAGAAAAGCGCACAAATCCGAACAAAGAAAAGAAGTCAGGTACAAACAACAAAACTAATACTTCATTAAGAATATCTTTTACAAAGGTTGCTCGCCTACAAAAAGTTCACATGCCCATGGCTAAAATAAAAAAAGAACTAATCACCACCCGGCTCAGTAGCATCACCCGCTTGATCATTAAGACTGTCTTCACCCACCTCATCGTCATCGCCAACGGGATATTCACCCTTGTACCAGGCATCATGTTCAATCTGGTCCACGCTCGCACCATCCTCGTCATCACCAGCTTCCGGTGTAGTGGGGTCATAGCCATAGGCAAACCGAGCTTAACGTGCCTTAGCACGTGTATTCTCAAAGTCGGCTTCTGAAATAGCCCCCACCCCCATCGGATCCCTGAATATATCCAGGTGGGCCTCGGCGTGAATCCATTCCTCGTACAGATTCCGAGGAGCATTAGGAAAAGCAGAAGTGCGGGATAAAGACGGTTGAGCCAATAATTGGGCCTTTTTGGCCTCGAGGGTAACAACTCAAGCACCAAAAACCAAGAAATCAAGCCATCATTATCCAGCGAAGATATTGAAATGGTAGAGGCGCAAGAAGCGACGCAGAGCGTCGGGAAAAAGCGTCATAATGACGCATGCTGTCATGATGTCATTCTAAAAAGACGCATCCCCAAAGACTGCAACTTACGAAAAGTCATGTTGCCATCTCGCTTAAAGCATCACTATCCAACTTGCTCATCCAATGTCACGACCCAATTTCTCCTATAGGCCGTGATGGCGCCCAACGTTGCCGCTAGGCAAGCCTACAATGAACTAACTATGTGATCCTTTCCTTTGAAGACTTGAAATAGTTGATTTTTAGTTTGTGCATAGATAAGAAGTAAGAATTTAATAAAAATGAAAAAAATCAAGATTTTTAAAGCAAGTGAGATAAGTAAAATAACCCAAAAAACCATCAAGTGTCTACTAGCATGAACCACCAAAACCTAGTGTCACAAGTGTACAAGCAACTAGTAGAATATACAAAAGAATACTAGTCTACTGTCTGAAGTGAAATAGAAAGAAAATACAAGCAAAAGAAAGACTCCAGCTGCTTCAGAATGGGCTCAGAAGACAGCTCACCGTGAAGTCTCGTAGTAGTCAAGGATGCGCGCCGGACTGATATCCAGATGCACACGCCTCAAATCCTGCACATTTAGTAATGTAGCGTGAGTACATAAACAACATGTACCCAGTAAGTATCCAATCTAACCTCGAAGAAGTAGTGACGAGGAGTCGACTTTGACACTTACTATGGGCTAACAATAAAATGTCACAATTATAACTAAGCATGAGTTACAAACATATAGCTGAAAACTCAATAACAAGAAATAATAAACAATCCTTTCACTAATAGTAAATCCCAAATTTATTTCCATCATTCAACAACTTATAACTCAAGCCGATGAAGCAATATCAATTATAATTAGTTCCAAAGATTTATTACGCGCAATTTATGTCGAGGTCGTACGGCCCGATCCAACACAAAAATATTTAAACCATGCACTGCTAAGGATCGAAGGGAGAATTTTCTTAATAACTGGAATTCATGAGTTTTGTCAAGTGAAATTAATGACGAAAATGGATAAGACATAAGTAATAGAGAAAATCGGATAAGGGAGAAAGAAAAAGGAAAAAAAAAAAGAAGAAAAGAGAAAGGTAAAGAAAAAAAGTACTAATAAAAGAGAAATAGTGTTTGTAATACACTTTAATACAATTAACAAAAGAGTTAATTAGTTTAGGTGAATTCCGTTTTGAAATGGGCATATATGGGCCAACTATGTAACTCTTAGGGCATATATGGACCAACTATATGACCGTAAAGGCATATTTGAGCTAAAGTATTAACGAAAGACAAATGTGCTCAATTTCATATAATACAAGGGTATATTCGGACCTTTTCCGTATAGAAAATAAACGTTCACTCATTATGATCTTTCATTGTGATTTCACAAGAACTAGTTTCCACATGAAAATACAAAGGAACAACATTATACACTTGAATTTGAAGTATACAAAGAAATATAGGAGAGCCACGGACTACATTCCTCTAGAACTGTGCGTGCAGTAATAATGCAAATCCCTGCCATAAATCTGAAACGATTCCCATCGTTGAAAAGCATGTCATCCAACATTCACAACATCAAAATTTTCCTCGTCACCCTATACATTCTAGAGAAGCGTACATCAAAATAATCCACAAACAATACCTCTGTAACTTGACAAAGTAGAAGGTGATCAAATTTTCTACTTACCCAAACTTCTTAGTAAACCTAAACTTAGATATAAAGGAGATGAGCATTTTCTGCACAAACTACGAAATCTTGCAAGAGAAGGAAATTGACTTTACAAATTTGTTGAGGTGAGATTGGGAAGAAGAACAAGAGAGTAATGGAGAATGACAATAAAAAGCATGGCGCGGGAACCCCAAAAGTAAAGAAAGTTAGTCAGGAGCACATAACTCGCAGTTTCAACTTGCCTCTTTCTCGATGAAGTCTGCTTAAAATTTTGGAATGTCCGCACTCTTCCATGAGGTTGCCATTGTAGTTTGACGAGTCAAAGTGAGCCAATTCACATAAGAAAAGTGTTGTTTTGATGATGGGTAGTGGCCAATTAGTGTGGGAACTCTGTCCAATGAAGTTGTTGGTCTTTATACAAAAGACGCGCATTTGAAAACATGGATTCTAAGAAACTTTCGAAAATTGAAGAGGTTGGAAAAAGAATGACAGAAAAGTGCAAAGGATTGCCCTTAGTTCTAAAGACATTTGTTCGCCTATTAAGCTCCAAACCAAGGGTTGGAGAGTGGAGATTTGAAAAGTGAAATATGTGAGCTTCCACATTCACTTCTCAACAAATTGAAAGCCTCATATTTCACTTCTTAAAATGTATTTGCTCTTCAACCTCTTATTCGGAACTTAATAAACTAGTAATTATCTTAAGAACTAAATGAACCCTTTGCACTTACCTACAACTTTTTTACCTACCACTCTAAGTTTCGGATGTTACTTAGAATCATTTTTTTTGCAATGCGGATTACTTTAATATGGCCAACAGACTTTACTAGGACAGAGCTCTACGGCAATTGACTCACCACACGTCATTAAGGCAACACGTTTCCAACCTCTTCAACTTCTGAATATTCTGAGTCGCCTCTTTCTCGACATTGTTACTCAAAAAATGGGAATACCAACTCTATTAAGTGGATTGTCGTCATAGTTGATGAGTTTAAGAAATAATATTAAAAATAAAATAAAACATTTGTGTATAAACTAATTTGGGCTCAAAGATTTTTTGCCTAAGAATAAGAAGATATGAGTCTATAAAAGATAAAAGTAATACAAATACCAACATCCTTCAGACAGAGAAATGAAACTTCTATAACCATAAACAAATCCAACAGATATATATATATATATATATATGAGATGTATCAGTTAAGAGCTAGCAACATGGCAATGCTCAGGCATGAAACCTTTTGGAAACTATTAAGTTCCCTTTGTAACCACATAATATAAACATTAATATATTTCATTAATTGCAAATAACATCAATGTCAAACAACTAAAAGTCATATATTTTTTATATTATGCATCCAGTAGCACAGGAAACACTGAATAGATATGTACAGTTTCTGGATATAATTTATTTGTCAGGAAATGAAGCACAACTAGAAGAGATAATTTTTTTATATTATGCATCACAAACTTTAGAGCATGTAAATGAAAGCCTAAACAACCTAAACCTCCAGAGGTTTTGTGAAACTGCATAAATAAAGATAATATACAGGGACATCGACATAAAAATAAGAAAGAAATCAAATATAGAAGATAAGCAATTGTAACACAAGATAATTATCACATCCAATCTGGAAATAGTAACTTACTCTTAAGCAAAAATCACTACGCATCAATCCCAAATTTTTTAGCTAGGATCAGAGCTATCTAACTCCATGACCAACAAATGCGAATTGATACCCCGAGAGTGTGACGGCGTGTCCCATTAATATAAACCCTAGTATTTCAACTACTTCGCCTATCTTGGGCCGGACCTACAACTCCCAGAACCGACGAATTCGGGTCAATCCACATACCTCGTTGATGTAATAGCCCATAAGAATATCGGTTGTTATTTGAGATTTTTACCTCCTTATACTACATATTAAATTTAATTACCCTGTTTAATTAAGTTTTAACTTAATTACATCATCATATACAATTTACCAATTATATACAAATTAGTTTTAAATGAGTATCCTTTGATTGTAGCCTTTTAATTTAGTAAACCCCTAAAAATCCTCACAATTCCTTAATTACCCAAACAAACCACAATCTTTCTAAAGGATTTTCTTCTTTCTCTCTTTGAAATCAACCCTCTTTCTACACCGATTTCTACAAGGTCTTTTCTTCTAAAAGTTATAATTTTCTCTAATAATGGTGAAGAAAGGGATTAATTTTTTATCGATTTGAATTTCGTCATGGTTGGAGTTTGGAGCTTTTCCGGGCTTCCTCTTTTCTTGTTGGTATTCTGATAGAGGGCTAGCAGTATATGTATATTAATTATTTGGTTGTATTGTTCGAATTGAAATTGTAAATCAATAAATTTTGAAGGTGTTTGACTCTCCACCATTGACAGCCATTAAAAAGTTGCGAAACTTTGAATTTGAATTCGGATTTTCAAAAAATATTATTTGATTGAATGAGGTGTTATTGCAAATGATTGGGAATATTTATGGAGTTTATATCTCGATTTTGAGGGTATTGGTGAAGATTAAATTTGATTTGGCTGGATTTTCAGATTGAAATTCGAAGAAGAAGCAGAAGAACACACCACATACAAAATATATACAAATTATATACAAAATATATACAAAAGATATATTGTATAAACTTTATATAAAAATTATATTTAAGTTGTATGATGTTGTAGTTGTATTTAACTAGGTAAGAATGATGTATAAAAGTTGTAGATAAGTTGAAAATAAGTTGTATACTGTAAAATTTATTTTTAGTATGTATGTTGTAGATATATTTATTTTTATCTTAAATTTGTATAAAATTTGTTTTTATTTTGTATGTTGTTGTACCATACATTATTCTTTTCTTAAAATAGGCAATTATGACAAAGAGAAAGTAGAGTTGAGCTAATTATGGCTTAAAATATGTAACGCACAACTGGAAGGAGTCTTATTTAGATGGAAAGACAATTTGAACTTAGTTCCCTTCAGTTACGCCATTTTTCAAGCAAAGTATCCCCTAATTTAAGGCACTGATAATTGATTGTATATAAATTGTAAGAAAAACTTGTTTAGAGCGGGTAATATATAAAACTTGGACAATTTTAGTAAATAAGGTTCAACTATTGTATAGGAAGAAAAAAATCCCTTGTTATTTTTGTTAGGAAAGTGAGATATGAATGTTTTACACTTCTACTAATAAGAATTAACTTAAATAGCCGCCTACCCAAGTGCTTAAATTTAAAAGACATATATTTAATATACATATAATTCATATATACTATATGTATAATCGTGTATAATCATTGTATAATCTATATATACTGGCTAGAAAAAGTAAACAATAAAATTGGTTGGCTATTTGTGTAAAGATCGTTGGGATCTTTACACAAATAGCCAGCAGATTCATTCTTTACTTTTCCAAACAGGTAAACATGGATTATACACTGATTGTACATATATTATATATGAATTATTTATACATTATACATTCATCGGCTATTTTAAGTTTAAATTGTTGCGTGGATGGGTATCTAGGTTAATTGGTGATTTATTCACAAAATAGGCACTTTTCTGTCATTTGTAATTGAAAAATAGTCACTCTTTTAGGTAGCCCGGTGCACTAAGCTCCTACCATGCGTGGGGTCCGGACTACAAGGGTCTATTGTACGTGATCTTACCCTATATTTCTGCAAAATGCTGTTTTCACGGCTTGAAACCGTGACATCCTGGTCACATGGCAGTAGTCAAACTCAATATTGTCTTTAAATTTCACTCGTATAATTTGAATTTCAATGATAGCAGTTAATTTTCAAAGATAAAGCCAAAAAGTAACAAGAGGATGTTATTAGTAGAGTTTATTAACCAAATGAACCCAGGGTGTTGCATTTTAATTTTAGGGTGCGTTTAGTATGAAACAAATATTATTATTATTATTGTAAAAAAATAAAAAAAATCCTATTGTTCTATTGATGGTACTAATATCTCTTTTTGTCTTCTTGAGTCGGGGGTCTTTCAGAAATAACATCTCTACTCTCCGGGGTAGGGGTAAGAATTGTGTACATTCTACCCTTCCCAGACACCACTTGTGGAAACCCACTCGTTTGTTGTTGTTGTTGTAAAAAAGATATTGCACTTGATTTCATGCATAATTGGCATATGCATTTTTTTAGAAGGAAAATATTTTTATTGCAGATTGTTTTTTTAGATTTCAATATATCGAAGCATTTTATGTTTTATTTGAGTAAAAAGATGAAAACATACTTATTAGGTAAGTGTTAAGAACTTTAAGACAACTGTTTACCCTCAAAATCGGATAGCAACTGAATTTGTACATGGTTTTAAGGATACGTGATCTAACTCGATACAAAATGAGAAATCAGATTAAAATTGGAATAAACAATGAAAACATAAATGCAAACCAAACAAGTTGAACAATCTTAGCCTTGAAAGGTTAGCCACCCTCAAGCGAGAAATGCTTTTATCGATGCCGGAACAAGATAACAGGATAATAAGAGCTGAAAATAATAATATATTGCTTTGTGATGCGTGTTACAGTGTTCTGAATGAATTATTAGACCCCCTTTATATAGTAGATGAGTCATACTCTAGGTACATTTCTATAAAAGGTAAAAATCTCTTGATTTGCTGATTGTTGATTCCTTGCTGATACGTGCCGAGATTCTCGCCGTAATATCCAACCGGTCGCGGATATTTCGGTCTTCTGTTAGTTATCTTCGAGCTTGTTCAAGGCTAAGGTCGACACCGAACTTAATGTTCCTCGAAGATAGGATTTCCATTCTCGGGTTCTAGCTCGACGGGGCTCGAGGTCAATTTTCAGTTATTGATCGCTACGTTTCAAGCCTAATCCACCAAGTTGTAGTCGAGCTCAACTTCGACCGTATACAGATAGTCCCCTCATTTTTCGAAGAGTAGACGACTAAAAATGACATGAACTTCCGATCTTGACTTCGATATTTTGTGACAGAAACGATAAAATAGTCAAAACGTCTCGTAGTCAAGTCTTAATGGCATTAAATGCCTGTCAGTTGTCGGTCGGCCACTCCTAGATGTAAACAGTCGCTGAGAGACTATAAATACCCCCTCATTAGTTCATTCAAACTTTACTTTCAAATCTTCTGCCCTCGTACCTTAGAAATTTCAATACTCCCAAGCATCAATTTTATGTTTACTCTGAAATCATTTTATAAGAACTTCTGTTTTTCTTTTATCCCAAACCATCTAGCATACTCTTTTAACTTCTTTTTTTTCCTTCATTTTCAAAAAAAAAATGGCAAAGACCTGAAAATCTGTTCGCCAAAAAGAAACTCCCTTTGCCTCGTGACCGACTGAAGAGTTAAACGTTTCGTCCGCTGCTACTGAGGAACCGACACCGGAGCCTCCCCTGAAGATGTGCGTTCCTGCAGGGTGTCCGACCGGTGCTGATTTTAAGGTCGAGAAAACCTCCTAGTGTATATGTATATGCTCGATCACCGATAGCTTCCTCTCCCAGGTCAAGAAGGATTGCAACTGGGTTTATAAGCACGTGGTGGTTCTTACGCCCGAGGAAGCGATTACTACCCACATGGAGGAGTTTTAAAAGTGTTTACACTTATCACTTTATGTTGGGCCCCTTGGATCAGGTCATCATCGCATTCTGTAAGAGGTACGAGGTGACCCTCGGTCAAATTCATCCTTCTTTCTCGAGGATGGTAATTCTCCTCTACTTTTTGTAAATAAAATCGAGAGGTGTCCATTCACCATCGATAATCTAATACGTCTGTACACTCCTCAACTCTATCGAGGGGGATTCATAAAACTCTATCGAGCCAGTAAGGCCTCATTCTCGAGCATCAACGAGGATCGGGACCGAGGCTGGTTAGGCCGATTCGTTCGATTGAAGACCTCAGATTTAATCTCGGCCGATGGTATGCCATTTCCTGAGAAATGGAACATGAAACGTAAGTATAACCTTGCCTTTAAGATTTCGTTTATCGCTTTTACTTTTCCTCCCTTCTCATCGATGTTTTGTGGTGGTGCAGCTATTGCTCAAATCCGGATGCAGTTCCTCAAATCATGGAGTGGGTCGAGGGCATCGTGTCACAGAAACCATACTCCGAGTGTGCAAGGCGCGAACTTTCGAAGGGCCGATGGGAGGCTCATTCTCACGGTGAGATTATGTTCTCTTGCGGAGAACACTTAGGTTTTCCACATGTTGCTGATCCCTTACTCATTTTCCTTTTCTTTATAGGTCCTCCCAAGGATATTGCAATGAGGCCTTCATCTGTTGGCGAGGATGTCCCCTGCTCTGAAACAGGGTGAGGAAAAGAAGAGGAAAAAGGCTCCGAGTTCTCCAAACTCGAGAAGAAAAAACCGAAAAAGAGGCTGGTGCGTAAATCCAAGGAAAGCACCAGCGCCCGGGAAATCCCATCGGACTCACTCGATTGACTGAGGGACGAGTTCGAAGAAGAAGAAGATTTTGAATTGATGACCCGCGTGAGAAGCGGCATCGAACTGCCTCAAATCAGGGTGGCTGATGAAGGGGCAGTGGTCGAGGCTTCCGAGACGGAGAGGGGCGAGGTCGTTTTGCCCCGAGCTGGGGAGGTCGACAAAGAGACCACGATCGGGGCTTCTCGGGCAGATGATAACGCCCCGAAGGATGCACATGGGGTGATAGATATCTCCGAGTCGCCTTCATTTATTGATTCAATGATCAACGAGCCCCGGATGATGAAAGGACGCCCAAATAAGGGGCCCCCAAGGGGCGGCAGACTCTTTTAACAATTTCTTTGACGACTTAGATTCTACTGCCTCGGAGGACGTTACCGGGTTGGGTGACTTACCGGTGCCAAAGAATATACCATACTCGGGAGCCATCGAGCCTTCTTCAAGTCCGAAATTAGTAAATCGGTTCCCAGCTCCGAGTGCAAATCCTGATAGGAAGCGGTCAATCATTATGTCTATCCCGGAGGATGCCCGGGTTCTCTCCTCCCCCTTGGGGGTTTCTAGTTATCTTCGGTGCCTGGTGATCGAAGAGGATCAAGCCAAGATAGACGAGGTGGAAGTGCCCTGCCTGTTCAAGGAAGCACATCAGGCGTTAAATAGGGTGCCTTTGGATGCTTTTTTATGTACTTAGATTAAGTCGTAAACAATCGTAACATTTTTCTTTGTGCCTGCAAGCCTCGATGATTCATCACGATACTTTTATCCGCTTTTATCCGATATCGGTAAGAGTTAAACCATCACGAGACCAAGAGCTTACTGAGAAGAGGGATGCTTACAAAGCTTCTTAGTAAGAAACTCCATGCTGAGCTAAATGCGACTCGGAAGGAGCATGCCAACCTGGTCGAGCCGGTAAGAAGAGTTTTTGAAGTTAGTGACAATGAGTCATACACAGTGCCTAACGGTCCGAACCCGCAGGTTCAAAAGAAACTTGACAAGATCGAGCAGCTCCAGGTGGAGGTGGATACAGTAAAAGCTGAGGCTGAAGAATGGAAAAGAAACATGGATCGCCTGGCCTCGGAAAAGGAGACTGCCCGGGCACAATTGGCTTCGTTTGAGGTCTAGCTCCGGGCTGCAAGGAAAAGGCCTTGGTACATGCCAAAATTATCGAGGAGCTCCAGTCTCAGCTTAGCTCGGTGGTCTCCGGTCAAGAAAATCTGACAAAGGAGCTTGAGGAGGGCAAGTCAGAGGTCACTGTAGTCAAGGCCGAGGCTGATGAGAGGGTGGCCCAGCATAACGCCGATGCCGAGGTGGCTCAGAACCAAGTGAGAAATATAGTGGAGCATACGAAGTGGCAATCTCTAAGGGAGGCCCTCGAGGGAGTTCATGCTCGGGGTTTTGACTTATTGCCTGAAATCGAGAATGCAAAGGTGTTTGAAGCCAAGGCCAAGAAGCTCGCTTATCCCGAGGAGGAAGATTCCAAGGGTTCTGAAGATTCGGGTGAGTCCGAAGGCGACGGAGACCCCGAAGGTGATGATGCGGCCCCCGACGAAGAGTAGGCTATTTAGGATTCTTTCAGATGTTTTTGTCTTTGCTTTTCGAGGCCGTTCGACCTTTGTAAAAAAATTTATTGGGGCTATTTGGCCCTTGTAAAAGGAATTTTGGATATGAATATATAAAGCTTTTTTCCCCCTTTCACAACTTTTGTATTTTTCCCTTTGCTTTATTATTTGTATTCGCAAAGATCGAAATGCCGTAGCATGAAATAATTAGGTTATGTTCGAAGGTTAAAAAAAACCTTGCCTTTAACATTATTCTGTTTTAAGGCATCGTGGGGATTCGGTATCACCGGAAACATTTTTCTCAAAGTAGTTCAGATTATAGTTTGTCGAGGGTAGCCTTTAAAACTGGTTATGAAATTTTTTGAAGACCTTGTTTTTGTTACGGGTCTCGGATGTCTCCGAGCCATGTTAATATGGCCGTAGACTTTTTAGTTCGGGTGTCGCCCAATGGGATTGCTATCTTGAGTTATCCGGGCTTGCCTAAGATAACATTCCCCGAGTGCGGGCGGTCGTGGCCTTCGAAATTCGGGTATTGCCTAATAGTTCTTATGCCCCCGAGGTCTAATAGCTTGGACCGTCCGAGTTTATTTTCGGACGGCAGTCCCCGAGTGAGAGAGTGATTGTTCGAACTCGGGTTAAGATGGCCCTTGGGCTCGATACCTTTAGGGGATGAGATATAGGAAATTCCTTAAGAAATGCAAGAAAAATATTTAAAGGACAAGATGTTTGCAAGGAAAAGACTTCTTTTTATTCTTGTGCATAATAGTTATACATATGTACATGCTTTGTGCCAGGGTTCGAGCAGTCTATGTGGGCACGGTTCATTTGACCGTTTGCCCCTTACAATGAATCATATCGATCGAGAACCTTCAATCCCAAAGTCTCTTTCCATAGTAAAGTCGATATCCGAGGGTAATGCCCCCTAGTGTTCGGGGTTGATCGAAGAGAGGCCTTGAATGCTGTTGTGATCATCGTCACCGGTTCTTAGCCGACCTTCAATTCAAAATTAGCACGATTTGCTGGTTGCCTCATTAAAAACCTTGCCATAAAACCCATTTGGGACAAAACCGGTTCAAGGAAAAAATAGTGCAACGCGTGCTTTCAGACCTAAAATCTTGTATCGTCCCTTGATGGCTACCTGCAAGCGTTAGTTTAAAATGTAAATAAAAGAAAGAACATGACCATACCTTAGCAGTAATATCGCTTCAAGTAAGTTATATTTCTTTTCCGGTGATCTCGATAATTTGGTACGACCCTTCCGGGTTCGGTCCTAATTTCCTTTCGTACGTGTTTCGGGTGCTCAGTGTGACATTTCTTAGTACCAAGTCCTAGGTATTGAAGTGTCAAAGGTTGGCCCTTCGATTGTAATACCTTTCGATCTGCTATTTTTGGGCGGCCAACCGGACAAGGGCGGTTTCGTGCCTTTCATCTAAGGGTAGCATGTGGGCCGGTTAGGACCGAGCCCGTCCCAGGACCGCAAGCCCAAATGGGCGGTGGGCCTAAACGGTCCTAACCGGATAGGACCGGGACCGTGGGGAGGTGGGCTGGATAGTGGGCCGGTCCTATAGGTGAGGCCCGCGAGACCGGGACCGGTTGGGACCGGGACCAGCTGGGAAGTGGGCCGGTTCAAGCGGTCCTAAACGGGCCTATCCGGGCCCAACGGCTAATTTTTTTTTAAAAAAAAATCTGCCACATTATAGCCGTTATGACATTTAAAATATGGCCGTTTTACCTGCCAAAATAGTCGTTGGCTATTTATAAAATAGCCATTTAACCCCTCCTCTCCCCCCTCCCCCCCACTTTGTTTTAACCCCAAACTTTTTATAATTACACTTTTTTTCCCTATTTTAAACTATAAATACCCCCTCATTCTTTCATTTTTCTCACAAAATCATCAATCTTTCTCAATCTCTCTTATATTATGATCCAAAAAAAGATCGGGAATAATAGGCAAAAATGGTTACTATTATGTGCTTACCCTATAATTAATTTAACATCCTAAATTTTAATATTCAATATTTAATATCGAATATAGCTTATACACACACACACACACACACACACACACACACATATATATATATATATATATATATATATATATATATATATATATATAATATAACGCATTGCTTTGAATATCTTTTTACAATATTTTTGTCTTTAAATTTGAATTGAAACATTTAGGTGACAATTCTATAATATAATTTACAAGGAATTGCCTTAGATATTTTTATTACCATTTTTTTTCTCTAACTTATATAAAATATTTTTAAAAAATAGAAAGTATCAGTTGGGCCCACTTAGGCCCGGGACCGGCCCACTTAACCCAGGACCGTTAGTTCATGGTCCCGGTCTCGGGCCGGTTCCAACAAGAAGCCTGCCAAGCCCGGGACGACTTAGGATCGTCCCGCTTAGAACCGGCCCACTTAGGACCGGGCCCGCGAAGCCCACTTAGGACCGGGCCCGACCCACATGCCACCCTTACTTTAATCTAATAGCTCCAGGCTCGTACTCATAGCCTCCCCGTTTGATCCCTTCGTTGCATATCAGAATATGATACTTGGTTATACGACCTCGACCGTTATCAAAGCTTCAGCGCCATAAACAAAAGAAAATGGGGTAGCCCCGCTACTGGACTTCGAGGTCGTACAGTATGCCCATTTTCCTTTGGTGTCGGTTAACCTCTTTTTAAGTTTTGGAGTATGGTTTTGTTGGTAGATTCAGCTTGTCCATTCCCACTAGTGTGGTAGGGTGTTGACATGATCCTTTTGATCTTGTGGTCTTCAAGGAATTTGGTTACTTTATTGCCGATGAATTATTTCCCATTATCGCATACAATCTTGGCCGGCATTCCGAATCGTCATATGATGTGGTCCCAAATGAAATCGATGACTTCCTTCTCCCTGACCTTCTCGTACGTCTGGGCTTCCACCCATTTAGAAAAATAGTAAGTCATAAACAATATAAATTGAGCCATACCGGGTGCCCATGGAAGGGGGCCAACGATGTCCATTGCACACTTCATGAACAGCCATGGCGACAAAACCAAATGCAACAGCTCATCGGTTGGTGAATCATCAGAGCGTGGCCTTGACATTCATCACATTTTCGAACGAACTCCTTTGAGTCTTTTTCCATGTCGATCCAGTAGTAACTGGCTCTCACTATTTTTCGAACCAGTGATTCGGCGCCCGAGTGATTTCCACAGGTACCTTTGTGGATTTCCCTCAAAACGTACTCAGTATCCCCCCGACCCTAGTCATATTACAACTGGGCCACCGAATGTTCTTCTAAACAGGGTTCCGTTTTTGGACAGGCTAAATCGGGTTGCATTTGTACGCATGGCTCTCGATTCTTTTGGATCCGAGGAAAGTTTACCGGTCCTGAGAAATTCCATGTACTTATTTCTCCAGTCCCAAGTTAGGCTCGTTGAGTTGATCTCGGTGTGGCCTTCTTCCACCACCGATCTCATAAACTGTACGACTTCTCCCAAGTTGAACTCGTCGTCTTCGACCGACGACCCAAGTTAGCGAGGGCATCAACCTCGATGTTTTGATTCCGCGGTACATGTTGCAAAGTCCATTCTTTGAACCGATGTAATGTCACCTGTAACTTGTCCAAGTATCTTTGCATTCATTCTTCTCTGATATCGAATGCTCCATTAACTTGGTTTACCACAAGGAGGGAGTCGCACTTGGCTTCGATCACCTTTGCCCCCGAGCTTTTGGCTAGTTCATGGCCTGCAATCATGGCCTTATATTCGGCCTCGTTGTTAGTCAATTTCACAGTCTTAATAGATTGTCTAATTATATTACCTGTCGGTGGCTTTAGTACGATGCTAAGTTCGGACCCTTTTGCGTTTAAGGCGCCGTCCATAAAGAGGGTCCGGATTCCCGAGGAAGTTACTGAGTTAACCAATAACTCTCTTTCGACCTCGAGTATTAGGGCCGACGTAAAGTCGGCCACAAAGTCTGCCAAACTTTAAGACTTAATGGTGGTCCGAGGTCGGTACTCAATATCGTACCCACTTATTTCTACGGCCCATTTGGCCAACCGGCCCAAGAGTTCGGGCTTATGCATAACGTTCCTTAATGGTTAAGTAGTTACGACACATATGGGGTGATACTGGAAGTATGGTAGAGGCGCTTATCAAAGCGAGTGCCGGTTTTTATAGGTGAGGGTACCTAGTTTCGGTCTCACCTAAGGTCCTACTAACATAGTAAATTGGAAATTGCGTACCTTGCTATTCCCAAACTAGGACTCCACTTACCGCTATCTCCGAGACTGCCAAGTACAAGTACAATTGTTCGTCTGTCTTTAGTGGGTAAAGCAGCGGCGGGCTCGATAAGTACCTATTGAGTTCCTCCAAAGCTCGTTGGCATTATGAGGTCCACGAGAAGTTGTTCTTCTTCTTCAATAGTGTGAAGAATCAATGGCTCTTGTCGATTGACCTCGAAATAAATCGCCCCAGGGCGGCTATGCGCCCGGTTAACCTTTGCACGACCTTTACGTTGTCCACGACCGTGATATCTTCGATGACTTTGATCTTATCAGGATTGATCTCGATTCCCTGATTGGATACTATGAATCCGAGGAATTTACCCGACCAAACTCCAAACGCACATTTTTCCGGGTTCAGCTTCATATTGTATTGCTTCAGTATGCTGAAGGTTTCCTGCAAATGTTTTAAATGGTCTTCTGCTCGCATACTTAACTAACATGTCGTCAATGTAAACTTCCATTGATTTTCCTATTTGTTTCTCGAATATCCGATTTACTAGGCGTTGATATGTGGCGCTGATATTTTTTAATCTAAACGGCATTATGTTATAATCTTTGGTTGTACCCGGGGTCCATCCCTATTTGATTGTACCCGGAATAGGCATCGAGAAAATTGAGTATCTCGTGGTCGGCCGTGGCATAGATCATACGATCGATGTTGGGCAAAGGAAAAGAGTCTTTGGGATATGCCTTATTCAAATCTTTGCAATCTACACACATTCTTAGTTTATTCCCTTTTTTAGGGACTACCACTACGTTTGCTAACCAATCCGGGTACTTAACCTCTCGAATATACCCTATTTTAAGGAGTTTAGATACCTCGTCCTTGATGAAACCATGCTTGATCTCGGACTGGGGTATCCTCTTCTGTTTGACATGGCGGAACTTCGGTCCAGGATTAGCTCGTGAGTGGTTATCTCCGGCGGGATACCTGTCATGTCAAGGTGGGACCAAGAGAAACAATCTTCGTTAGTTATAAGAAAGTGAATGAGTTTTTCCCTAAGCTCGGAGCTTAACCCCGTGCCCAGGTATACCTTTCGATCGGGCAAGCGTTCTCGCAATATGACTTGTTCCAGCTCCTCGACCGTTGATTTAGTGGCGGCGGAATCATTGGGGGCTATAAAAGATCTAGGAACCCCATAATCATCATCCTTGCCTTCCTTTTGTTTGTCCGAATCTGCCAAGGATGGTATCAGTGATTACTATTTGGCCCCGTTTCTGACCATCTGGTTTGGATCCCCCGATGTTGAGACTATAGACGCCAGTATCACCTCCTCGACCGCGAACATTTCCTTTGCAGCAAGTTGTTCACCATAAACTATTTTGACTCCGCCAGGTGTTGGGAATTTCAGTGCCTGGTGCAGTGTCGAGGGCACCGCCCTCATGTTATGGATCCATGGCCTTCCGAATAAAATGTTGTACCTCATGTCTCCTTCGATCACATAAAATTTAGTTTCCTGGATGGTCCCGGCAGTGTTTACTAGTAATGTTATTTCACCCTTAGTGGTCTCACATGCCATGTTGAATCCATTTAGAACTCGAACTGCAGGCACAATTTGGTCTTGTAGACCGAGCTGCTCCTCGACCCTCGACCGAATGATATTAGCCGAGCTACTTGGATTAATTAACACACGTTTAACCCGAATTTTATTTACGAGTACAAATATTACGAGTGCATCATTGTGGGGCTGTACAATTCTTTCCGTATCCTCGCTTGCTGAAAGATAAAGTTCCTTTCGGTATGTAGTCTCGAGTTCGTTTCTCCCTAGCGATGGATACTTTGGTGTATTTCAACATCGGCACATGCGGGTCATAAACCCTACCGATGATCATGTTAATGACGTGCTGATGTTCTTCTTGTTCTGCTTGTCTATTTGAATCCATGTTCCTGAAATAATTCTTGGCCCGATCTCTCAAGAATTCTCGAAGGTGCCTATTGTTGAATAGTCGGGCTACTTCCTCTCTCAACTGTCGACAATCTTCCGTTTTGTGACCGTGAGTGCCATGATATTTTCATATCTTGTTAGGATCCCTTTGGGTTGGATCGGATTGTAGGGACCGAGGCCATTTGGTATCTTTGATGCGCCCGATAACTGATACAATGGTTGCAATGTCGACATTAAAGTTGTATTCTGATAGACTCAGCGCTTCTTTAGGCCCGACAGACCTATCGAAGCTATTTTTGGTCATGAGTCCCCGGTTGCTTTGACCTCGATCATTTCTCCTTTTGTTTCTCATGGAGTTCTGCCCGGACCCACTGCTTTTCCGATCTCCATTATATGGCTGGTACCGATCCCTGTTTAGCCTCGGTTCACGATCGATGTCTCTCTTGACTCTATCGAGGGTTCTGACATGATAGACAAACCCTGAAGGGCCCCCGAGTTGATCATCTTCGACTCTGATTTTTAATTGATACTGGTTATGCATGTCGGCCCATGTAACGGTCGGGTATTCTATCAGGTTCTGCTTCAGCTGTTGTGAAGCCACCAAGCTTCAAATATTGAGTCCCTGAATGAAAGCTTGAACATCCCAATCATCAACGACCAGCGGCAGATCCATTCATTCCATTTGAAACCGGGACACGAATTCCCTAAGCATCTCGTTATCCCTCTGTTTGACTTTGAAAAGGTCTGATTTCCTGGTCTCGACCTTGATGGCACCAACATGTGCTTTTACGAAAGAGTCTGCAAGCATAACAAATGAGTCAATTGAATTAGGAGGTAAGTTATGACTTATGATACCATATCATAGCTCCCTTTGACAGTGTCTCCCCAAATTTTTTCAGCAGAACAGACTCAATCTCGCCGTCTTCCAAGTTGTTCCCTTTGATGGCACATGTATAAGAGGTCACGTGCTCATTTGGGTTGGTCGTTCCATTATACTTAGGTATTTCGGGCATACGGAATTTTTTGGGGATCGTCTTTATAGCTGCGCTCGGAGGAAAAAGTTTTTGCACGAACTTCCCGGAATCCAGTCCTTTCAATATGGGAGGTGCTCCTGGGATTTGGTCTACCCTAGAGTTGTAGGTTTCCACCTTTTTATTGTTAGCGTCGATTTTCTTCTCCCCTGATTCTATCCGCTTTGTCTACTCCTCGAGTATCTTTATAATCTCGGGGTTAGCCTCCGATTCATGTTCATTTGATCTTTCTATGACTGGTTCATCCCTGCGGGTGACTTCCCTGGGCGGATCGGGCTCATCCCGTTCAGTGCACGACTTTGGTTCTGTAATTGAGCTATCGCCGCCTGTTGAGCATTCAATATTTCGAAGATCACCCGTAGACTGATCCTGTCTCCTTCAATGTTTTATGTGTTTCGAGTAGCCGATCGGGCTCCACCACGAACGCTATTTTCGGGGTCGGTAGGCAAGTTTCCATCGATAGCCATATGTGAATTAACGTCAATCGGGTCTGCGATTGGAATTCCAATGGGATCAATAGGTGGTACCTCGTTTCTGGGCGCTATGTTATTATTTTCACCTTGATGACCGGACTCGTTGTCAACATGCAGGGGGTGCTGATATTGAGAGTTCGACATTTTGTATTTTAACCTGGAATCAAAGATACTTCAAAGAGCAAGTGTAAAGTAGTATGTGTTATGGAGATTTGTATCAAATGACCACTATTATCCTTAGCCTCACGGGGGGCGCCAAATTGTTTACCCCTCAAAATTGGATAACAATTGAATTTGTACGTGGTTTTAAGGATACGTGATCTAACTCGATACAAAATGAGAAATCAGATTAAAATTGGAATAAACAATGAAAACATAAATGCAAACCAAACAAGTTGAACAATCTTAGCCTTGAAAGGTTAGCCACCCTCAAGCGAGAAATGCTTTTATCGATGCCGGAACAAGATAACAGGATAATAAGAGCTGAAAATAATAATATATTGCTTTGTGATGCATGTTACAGTGTTCTGAATGAATTATTAGACCCCCTTTATATAGTAGATGAGTCATACTCTAGGTACATTTCTATAAAAGGTAAAAATCTCTTGATTTGCTGATTGCTGATTCCTTGTTGATACGTGCCGAGATTCTCGCCGTAATATTCAACCGGTCGCGGATATTTCGGTCTTCTGTTAGTTATCTCCGAGCTTGTTCAAGGCTAAGGTCGACACCGAACTTAATGTTCCTCGAAGATAGGATTTCCATCCTCGGGTTCTAGCTCGACGGGGCTCGAGGTCAATTTTCAGTTATTGATCGCTACGTTCCAAGCCTAATCCACCAAGTTGTAGTCGAGCTCGACTTCGACCGTATACAACAACCATGAATTGGGCTTAGCAATGGAAACAAAAAGAAAAAGGAATGAATTGGAAAAAGAGGTGATAACAGCTTGAAGATCAAGTAAAGACTGGGCATATGAATATTTCAGTGGAGCATATGATTAAAGAACGAAACTACCAAACAGTGCAAAGACTGAAAAGAGGTTTTGTCATTTCACAGTGTATATACGTACAATTACAAAGCCGCAAAAACGAGTCAGGGAAGTCAATACGAGTACTTTCGCGTGCCGCCCCTGTTATGTTCGCCAAATCTATACAATATCAACAAGCTCAAGTGTGCTACGTTTGAAAAAATTAATATTTGGAGTTAAGTAGTATTCCGCTCGTACAATGTGTGCTAGCCCATATTACGTTTCATGGGGATTCCAAAATAAGGAGATAAAGAGCGCGCAACAGGCATAAAACAAATCCCAACCAATATATTCTATGGCAACATACAAAATCCCATTTTATTGTTGTTCTTTACCTCAAGTACATTTCCGTTTTCAATAATAAAGATTATTGTAATTTCCGAACAAATCGAAGGAGAGTCGAGGAATGAAAAAATTCATCTAATATATATGCTTATATCCTTTTTATTATTGATGACAAATTTAACCCACATTGAGTAATTGCGGAAACAAAATATAAATAACGACTGCAATGGCCCTAGCAATGACTCTTCTGAGTGAAATGTTTTCTCTTGGCCCAACTTGACGTGCCAAAGGAAGGTAAAATCTCTTCTTCTTTTTTTTTCTTGACTCTAATCTTTTGTTTTTAGAAAAAAGTCTCTTGAATAATAGGTTATCTCCTTCACCAAACAAAGAGAAAAAAAAATCAATTTTCTTCTAAAAGTCCTTTAGTTTAAAACTAATTTTAGTAGTATCAATAATTCTACCTCGTCATATTCTTATGCGGATGAAAGGGAGTAGAACATTAAGGATATTTGAATTTATAATTTGATGGGACTTTCATTGATGTGGTTCTAATTATGACCTGCGTTTAATTTGATAGTGTAATAATCAACTTATCAAAAGGTCCTTTGCTTTTTCTTTTTTACTTTATTTCCTCCGTTTCAAAAGCTCCATGATTAGGGGTTGCAACAAATAACAAAAAAGATAGATGTTGTCCAAAAAGCGAATTGATTAATTATTTAGCACTAGCTGGGGCATATACATTTCGATTTCTGTAGTAAAAAGGCAAGGAAACAGAGAAAAGCTGGTTGAAAATCCAAGAGGAGTAATTATTATTCACGTAAGAGGGGACTATCAAATTTACAAATACTTTTGCAACAGTGACATAGCTACACAAGTCAACTAGATTATAGCAAGGCCATTCAAATCTTTTGAAAGTGTTTTAGGATTGGTGAACTCGTAAACAAATAAAGAAGGAAAGATAAATTAAAAGAGGGAGTTGAATTTTTTTGTGCGTGATTAAAACTCGATATACTTTACAAATGCTAAGTGCAGTTACTAGCATAAACAATTCTCACATTAATACATAATGAGTTCCCGATATGTATCACATATTTTACTCAAAAATTGGCAGACAAAAAGTGGACTATTGAAGGGCGACAGAGAAAGAACCAGAAAAGATAGTAGCAAGACCAATTTTGACTGGTGGTTGATTGGGAAGCGGGACGTTGGCACTTTGGGCTTGCCATATCAACTTAATTATTGTATATTCAGGATTTACATCAAATCAATTAACTTAAAATATACTACTACTTTTTAAGCACATATTTATTGCTTAAGCATCTTATTATTATTTTTTTACATTAAGATTAAATTGCTTCATCACTTGGTGTAAATATTAATCGATTGCAAGTAAGACCGGAGCTAGCAATGCCAGTTAAGGATTCGGCAAAACCTAATTACTTCAGTCCAAATCGTATATTTGTTTAGTAAAGTGTATTAAAAAGATATAAATTTTTAATATAGAATCGAATAACTTAAAAAAATTAGAATATTACCCATTAGCTTATCAAATTCTGACTCTACTTATGAACTGCAAGTAATTATTGACAATAATCATGTTAGTGTCCCAATGGGGCATGAACTAATTTTTAGGTTAAGTTAGATTCAAAGTTTATTTTCTTTAATCACGATGTCATAATCAGACCTATCTAATTCATCGTTTATTCGATGTTTGGTCTCCTATCTTATATTGTAAAAGTTCAATCCTATACGTGGTGGGATGGACTAATTATTTGTATTGAGTTAGGACCAAAATTTATTTTCTTATCACATCAAATATAAATAGTGTGTCGTTCCACTTCTCTTTTTACCTTTCTCTAAGATCCTCTAGCCTCGTCTATCTGCTACCAACAATATATAAGTACGTATGTTACATCGATTTATGACTTGTCACTTGTCAGAGGTAAGTAAGGAAATTACATGTGACATTTGACTACTCTACTAATTTGCTTTGAATTGAAGACTGTGCAAATAGAAACATAATGTAAAAAATGTAGAAACATTGTGACTGACAGATTGCGATACAAGATAAAAATGGGAAAGTTTTACGGAAGAATCTCCTGCATGTATGTTGTATAAATTGACTAAAATAACTTTACACATGCATGCAACTAATGGCTTTAATATGTTCACTCTACAGTCTACAATAATCGTACTTTAATCATTCTCCATTTCTACCGTTGCTTATATTCATACGAGTAAATAGTGAAACTTGGGGTCGAGAATGATAAAAATTTCAATTTTCCTCGTAAAAAACACATTAATTCCCTTATTTATTATTGTTCATATACAAGAAATGAAAGCGCATTTACTGACTGAAACCAAAGGACTACTACCATTTAAAGCAAGCATTTTGCATTCTCTCAAATGTACAATTATTATGCATATATACATAGGCGGAGTCAAGATTTATAATTTATGGGTTCGAAATTGTAGTTCTTTTAAATTACTGAGTTTTAAATTAATAATTTATACATATTTAAAGGATTTCTTAATAGAAATACAAGTTTGAACCAAAACTACTAGGTTCGGTCGAACCCGTATTTCATGCTAGCTCCACCCCAGTATATATATGTATATGTATTGATTTAATTTTTATATATAGCATGATTTTATCTGTTGCACCAAAAAGTTGGTAAATAATTCAACTTCTATATTGTGAGCCGTTAGTTGTAGTTCTCTTTGAAAGGACTCGATAGTATAGTAAAAAAGAAAAAACTACAGTGATGCTATATATTCGTACTTTTTATGTGAATAATAGCATGTTTGGCCAAACTTCTAAAATCTGTTTATTTTGATATGTAATTTTTCAAAAGTATTTTTCAAAAAAATATTTTTGGTGAGAAATAATTTATATTTGGCTAATTAATTTAGAAAATACTTTTGAGCAATAATTAGTGTTTGGCCAAACTTTTAAAAAGTGTTTCTAAGTGTATTTTTCCCAAAAGTGATTTTCAAAAAAGTACTTCCGGAAAGAAGATATTTTTTTCTGCTTCTCAAAAACTATTTCTGATTCTACTTAAAAGTATTTCTTTCCTTTAAAAAGTTTGATCAACACCTTAACTTAAAAAAAATATATATATATATACTTTTGACAAAAAATCACATTTGGGAAAAAAAAAAAAAAAAAAGCTTTGGCCAATAGCCTGTTTTTTCACAAGAGTACTAGAGTAATGGACACGGGCGGAATATTAGAGAAATCACGACATCCGCTAGTCTTGTGACATTAGGAGGGAAGACCAAACTAGCAGGTGAGGATGGGGAAAATAAGGTAAGGTAAGATAGAAAAAAGAAAAAGGTAACAAACAGCCTTATAGGCATCAAAACTGATCCCACCTTGGGATTGAAACCCACATCAGGGGTCAAATAGCATATCTTTTCCCTTTACTTTTTCTACTATATCAACACCTTCTTTCATTTGCCACTCTAATGTATAGTCATCCGTTTTAAATTACGTGAACCTATTTGATGAAGCATAGAGTTTAACAAAAAAAAAAAAATTATAAACTTGTGGTATAAAATAAGATACATATATTTAGTGTCGTTATAAATCATTGCATAAAGTAAGTTCTTTCCAAATATGAAAAGGAGTTATTCTTTTTAACATTGACTAAAAAGGAAATAGGTTCGCATAAACTAAAACGGAGGAAATATAAAAAAAAGTAAATTTAAATATATTTGAACGTATATTTAGTCAATTTGACTAATCTTTAAAACTAATTTAGATTAGATTATTTTACTATCTTAGAATTAAAATTTAGATATTTAAAAATTATAAGAAAAATATTATAATTTATAATTCTTCTTGTCGTGCCCTGTTTTCTCTCGAAAGCGGGCCTCGACGTGTGACAACTCTTTTAAATGGGTAAAAGAGAAGAGTCGTCGCATAACGATTTTTAAGGTGCGTTAGGGCACCTATTATGCAGATAACTCTGTTTTACTAGTCAACGCCACCAAAGATCGGGTAAGGGCTCAAATTACCTCAAAGAGAAGGTGTTAGACACTCTTCGAGGTCCACAACTGTGGGTCCCGGCCGAACTTAAGACTATGTGGATTATAATTAAGCGAGACGATCAAATAAACGAAGAGAATAAAAGGTAAAAGAGTTTTATTATAACACAATGAGAATTGGTACAAATCTTAAGGACTACAAGGATACAACTATAACGGTCTATATTAGATGACTAAGTGAACAAAGGAAAGGGGGGTCCTAAGTTTTTTAGCCTAAAGGATCACCTCGTACAACATAAATAATACTTCGCAACTCCTTTTAGATAAGAATTGCTCATATTATTCAGCGGGCACAAACTATCATCTTCTGCTACCCGATTACTATGTTAAAGTTGTTTACCTAAAGCGTTCTAATTCAGTTCTAAATCATGTCCTATGCGTGTACTACCCGCCCCATGCCTATAGTCCAGGAGACTTTGGACCTCTATTTGGGATGGTTCTAGACTTACTTAGGCTGCTCAAAAATGATAAAACTAGGCGACAGTCAAAACAAATAGGACTACACATAAAGATAATAAATGGCTCAAGTTGGCCTCCACATGTAAGCAACAAATGCACGCAGGCAAATTTTACATTAGGGAGTACGTAATCCCAGAATTGAGGTAAATTATAGTCATTAAGCCCTATAGACATGGTTTCTATGTGACTTTGATATTAAGCGCACATGCAATGCTGATTATGTTGGAACAATGAATTTATAGATTATAGGTGTTACAAATCCTATAGGCATAATCTCTAAAAGAGGCAATAAAGCCGTTTGAAAGCTTAAAATAATTACCCTCGTTTGATTTTATTAGCATACTTTCTAGGCGATCAATATGATAGAAATAGCAATAACAATATCTAATTAATCAATTAAGATCCTATAGACATGATATCTAGATGAGGATCGGTAGGACATAAGTTAATAATAATCCTATAGGCATGTTATCTAACAAATATGCTGCAGTTACGCAAATTTAGCGAACAATTGTTGACACTGATTTCCTATAGACATGCTGTCTAATAATGATTAAAAAGGGGCGTGATGCGTATCTGACCTATGTGAGAGATGTTAGTGTTGACACTCCTACCATGGAGTCAGTTCCTATAGCAAGGGATTTTTCCGATGTATTTCCAGCGGATCTTCCGGATATGCCACCCGACAGGGATATTAATTTTGGCATTGATTTGTTACCGGGCATTCAGCCTATTTCTATTCCACCATACCGTATGGCCCCAACAAAGTTGAAAGAATTAAAAGAACAGTTACAGGAATTGCTTGATAATGGCTTCATTCGGCCCAGTGTATCGCCTTGGGGTGCTCCTGTCTTATTTGTAAAGAAGAAGGATGGTTTTATACAGATGTGTATTGATTACCGTCAGCTGAACAAGGTTACAGTGAAGAACATGTATCCATTGCCACGTATTGATGACCTATTTGATCAACTTCAGGGTGCCAGGGTATTCTCTAAAATTAACTTGCGTTCAGGCTATCATCAGTTGAAAATTCGGGAGCCAGATATCCCAAAGACTGCTTTTAGGACTCGGTATGGTCATTATGAGTTCCTTGTAATGTCATTCGGGCTAACCAACGCCCCAACAACATTTATGCACTTAAATGAATGGTGTATTTCAGCCCAATCTTGATTCTTTCGTCATTGTGTTTATTAACGACATTCTAGTGTATTCCCGGAGTCGGGAAGATCATGAACAACACCTGAGGACTGTGCTTCAAACTTTGAGAGAAAATAAGTTATATGCAAAAATTTTAAAGTGTGAATTCTGGCTTGATTCAGTGGGATTTTTGGGCCATACAGTTTCGTGCGAGGGGATCAAGGTAGATCCGAAGTAGATCGAAGTAGTGCAGAGTTGGTCCAGACCGTCCTCAACTACAGAAATCCGGAGTTTTCTTAGTTTGTCAGGGTATTATCGCCGATTTGTAGAGGGTTTCTCTTCTATTGCTGCATCTATGACCAAATTTACCCGGAAGGGTGCTCCGTTCAGGTGGACCGAGGAATGTGAGGAGAGCTTCCAAAAGCTCAAGACAGCTTTGACTACAGCCCCAGTATTGGTGTTACCTACAGGTTCAGGGTCTTATACTGTGTATTGTGACGCATCGCGTATTGGTCTCGACGCAGTATGGATAAAAGACGGTAGGTTCTGGCCTACGCGTACAGACAGTTAAAGGTACATAAGAAGAATTATCCGGTCCACGACCTTGAGTTAGTAGCTATTGTTCATGCCTTTAAGATTTGGCGGCATTATTTATACGATGTCCATTTTGAGGTCTATACCAATCGCCAAAGTCTATAACATCTGTTTAAACAGAAAGATCTTAATTTGCGACAACGGAGATGGTTGGAGTTGCTTAAGGATTATGATGTCACCATTCTCTATCATCTCGGCAAGGCAATATAGTGGTCGATGCCTTGAGTCATAAGGCGAAGAGTTTGGACACCTTAGCATATTTACCGGTAGCAGAGAGGCCTTTAGCCTTGGATGTTCAGGCCTTGGCCAACCAGTTTGTCAGATTGGATATTTCTGAGCCGAGCCGAGTTTTGGCTTGTGTGGTTTCTCAGTCTTCTCTTTATGATCGTATCAGGGAGCGTCAGTATGACGAACCCTATTTGCTTGTCCTTAAGAATACAGTTTAGCACGGTAATGCCAAGGAAGTCACTATTGGAGATGATGATGTATTACGGATGCGGGACAGGCTATGCGTGCCTAATGTAGATGGTTTGCGCGAGTTGATTCTCTAGGAGGCTCATAGTTCGCGGTACTTCATTCATCCGGGTGCTGCAAAGATGTATCAGGACTTGAGACAACACTATTGGTGGAGGCAGATGAAGAAAAACATAGTGGAGTATGTAGCTCGGAGTCTAAATTGTCAACAAGTGAAATATGAGCATCAACGACCGGGTGGATTGCTTCAGAAGTTAGAGATTCCAGAATGAAAATGGGAGCGTATCACTATGGATTTCGTTGTTGGGCTCCCACGGACTCAGAGGAAGTTTGATGCAGTTTGAGTGATTGTGGATAGATTGACCAAGTCAGTTCATTTCGTTCCTGTGATAACTACCAACCCTTCTGAGTAGTTGGCTCGAATCTATATTCGCGAGATTGTCAAACTTCACGGCGTACCGGCATCTATCATCTTTGACCGGGGTACATAGTTTACATCACGGTTCTGGAGGACAGTACAGCGTAAGTTGGGTACTCGGGTAGAGTTGAGTACAACATTTCACCCTCAGACGGACGGGCAGTCCGAACGCATTATTCAGATACTAGAGGATATGCTTCGTGCATGTGTGATAGATTAGTGCTTGGGATCAGTTCTTACCACTTGCGGAGTTTGCTTACAACAACAGTTATCAGTCGAGCATTCATATGGCTCCGTATGAGGCCTTGCATGTTAGGCGATGCCGGTCTCAAGTGGGTTGGTTCGAACCGGGCGAGGCTTGGCTATTGGTGCAGACTTGGTTCAGGATGCCTTGGGAAAGGTTAAATTGATTCAGGATCGACTTCGTACAGCCCAATCTAGATAGAAGAGTTATACAGATCGGAAGGTTCGTGATATTGCATTCATGGTTGGTGAGCGGGTCTTGCTCCGGGTTTCGCCTATGAAGGGTGTGATGAGGTTTGGGAATAAGGGCAAGTTGAGACCTAGGTATATTGGGCCTTTTGAGTTTCTTGAAAGAGTTGGAGAGGTGGATTACAGACTTGCACTACCACCTAGTCTCTCTGCAGTTCATCCGGTATTCCATGTTTCTATGCTCCGGAAGTATCACAAGGATCGCGTGGGCAAAGCCATGTTCGCGAAGAGGATTTGAGGCAGCTGGGGTTCACGAGCATTGTTCTATGCAAACGCGTAGGCCTGGGAAGCTCGTGCTTCGCGCTCGCGTGTGTTATGGTGCGGTCGCGTAGAGAAGTTTTGGGTGCAGTGTATTTTGGTCTTCGCGATCGCATAACCTATTACGTGATCGCATATGGTTATTTTGGCAGTGAAAAAATATTGTGCTTCGCGATCGCGAGACTTGGTCCGCGATCGCATAAAAGAGAGGTCTGGACAGAATGTTTAAGTTCTGAAAATGGGACTTCGTCCCATTTTCCATTTTTAACGAATTAAAGCAATTTTTGGGAGATTTTGAGAGAAAACATCGGGTAAGTGTTCTTAACTCAATCTTGGTTAGATTATCCGAATCTATCACTCTTTTTAACTTTTAATTGGTGATTTAAGTTGGAAATAAATTGAAAACCCTCTTGGATAGAATTGAGGATTTAAGGGTCAAATTGTTATCGGAATTTAGTCATTTTTGTATGGTTAGACTCGTGGTTGAACGGGCGTTCATATTTCGTAACTTTTGCCGGATTCCGAGACGTGGGCCCCACGGGCAATTTTTGAGTTAATTTCGGATTTTATTGAAAAATCTAGTATTTTCTTATAGAATTGATTCTATAATTTTTGTTGACCGTATTGAATTAATTATGACTAGATACGAGTCGATCGGAGTCGAAACATCGAGGAAACGGCATACTACGTGATTAAATTGGAGCAAGTCGAAGTAAGTGACTCGTCTAACCTTGTGTAAGAGAAATTTCCCTTAGGATTGGTATTGAAGTGATAAATTATGTTGAAAGTCATGTACACGAGGTGACGAGTGTGTACACGGGCTAAATGTAAAAGATTATATTTTTAAATTGTGTAGATCGTTGTTGCATATTAGTTAAATAATTTTACCTTGTTATATTCTTCATCATTGATTTAAATATTTATACTTTAAATTTACTTGACCTTTTCATGCTAATTATTTTACCTGTTTAGTTAAAACTTGGTTTCTTTTATTCTGTGCATTATTTGAAGGTTAATTTTTTAAAATTAAATATTATTAATATGAATTATTTGACATTTTAAAGTTGGTATTGAAGCAACGTATTAAAATTTTGAAATATTATTTTGTTGAGTTATTTATTCCCGAATATTTTTGTGAGATTTTAGTACTCATTGTGATGGAGCCTTGAGCTCTTTATTGTGGAAAAATATTATTGTTCAATTATTTTGGTATGAGCCGTGAGCACTTTATTATGGAAAAATATTGTTGTTAATGTATTTTGGCAAATTGAAATATTTGGGCACTTGAGGTGCAAATTCTGATATATTGTGATGTTGATACGCATGCGGTGGTATAAGGTTTGGGCGTTGAAACACATGCAGTGAGATAAGGGTGGCTTGATACGCATGGCTAGTAGGGGGAACTACTAGAAGTCATGCGGTGTGATAAGGATGGCTAAAACGCGGGATGCTATTTCGGAAAAAATATTTTCTTTAAAATAAATTGTGAAGGCTCCCGCGGTGATATAAGAAAAAGAGATATTGTGAATTTATTTATGATTTGGGACTACGAGGCGGTACCTCGGGAGTGCCCTTGTTGATATTGATTTATGGCCGCAGTTGCCTTTGATTATTGTTGTGATTTTCTTGAAGTTGAAAAGAATTCTGTTTTATTCCCACGAGGTATTAATTGCCATTATTTGGTGTAATTAAATGGTGACATACTATTGGATTCATTTTCATTGTCATTTTATTTTATTATATTATTAAACATTTTACCATGCCATTATTTATTTTTCAATAGGTCCTGACCTGACCTCGTCACTACTCTACCGAGGTTAGGCTTAGCACTTACTGGGTACTACTGTGGTGTACTCATACTACGCTTCTGCACATCGTTTTGTGCAGATCCAGGTATATCTTATCAGACCAGGCATCAGTAAACTAGCTGTACGAGGAGACTTCGAGGTATATCTGCCAGCGTCCGTAGACTCTTGAGTCCCCTTCTATCATTTTCATGTTGCTTCTTTATTTGCTTAGGACTCTGATGTATAGAGACATAGAGAATAAATTCTTAGAAGCTTGTGAATTATTTCTACTTGGTTTTGGGAGTTGTAATTATTTGAACTGTAGTTTATTTATTTCAGATATTTATTATTATTCCGCATTAATAGATTTACCTAACCTTAGAAACTAGGTGCCATCACGACCTCCTACGGAGGAAATTTGGAGTCGTGACATAGGCATAGTAAAATAGGTTGAGTGTGTGATTTCCTATAGGCATGGTTTCTACTAGTGTACATGAAAATTAAATAGCATATATAGCAAGTTGAATAAAATAACAAGTAAGTTAAACACAGAACATGCCAGTTAAGAGAATCAACAAGACTTAGAGGACATGTTGGTATTACAGGTTCAAACACTTAGCAAGAGATAGCACATTGACAGGAAAACATATTGAGAGTTAGGGGAATCAGATTTTCTGAGATTATAAGATCAACATATAAGGGTGCACAATGCCACACAAATTCAGAATAGAGCATTAACCTAAAGGATTTCAAATGTCAGTCTAGTACAATGAAAGTTTTAGCATGACAGTTCTAATAAAGTTCCAGATAGCATATCAACATACTCATGGTACAGCTTGGCCAATATCATGCAAAAACTTAACATGATAGGGAATATATCAAAGTACAAAAACTTATGGCATAAAAAGGGATAGATTAGCTACTCATTAACATACATAAGAGGGAAAATGGGATGTTTATCTAAAATCTTAGGTGGTGCTTAAGATCAGGATTACAAATAGCAAGGAAGCAGTATTACAACATGAAATCCATATAGTTGTGGCTAGCATACAAAGGACAGTCGATTAAACACAAGACTCAGCACTAAATGATTCATTCAAAGTAGAGGGAGGTTTTCATACAGTTTTAGTAGTATCCAAAGCAAGGCATGAAGGGGATTCTATAACTAATAATAGATAGTCATGACAGTCAGATTTAAAAGAACACATAAGATAGGCATACATTGAAACTCAAAACTAAAACATGTTCAGATGCTACAAAAATACATAGGTACATAACTGATTCCAGAAGAGAACAAAGAAATTCAACATAGAACTACAGGATATAGTGAAGAACACATATTATCCTAACGCAAACTAAGAACAAACTGGAATCTATCACATGTACTAAAATGCATTCAACTATCAAAGAATACAGAATGACATGGGAGTATCATAGCAATACAATATCAAGGATTCACAACTAACGAAGGAACTATGCTCACAGAATTTTAAACGTCCTTAATACCTAGAACACATAGAGATATACAGAAGGAAGAGTATTGGACATTGCCAGAGTTAAAGGTACTAATCAGTAGCAAAATTATGCGAGCAAAAGAATAAAGATTTTAAGATACTGGTAGCAAGAACCCCAAATCTCCGATGTTTCAGAGTTCACAAGAGCCTCGTAAGGGGCCCGAGTAGTTCTTGCACCGGAGGTGGTTGATAATATTATGGCCTTGGCTTTCAGCCGGCCAAAGAACCAAGTATTTTTAGAGAAGATGAACAAGTGAGGAAAGTATATTGAGTGCAATAGCAATGAAAACTTTTTTTTCTGTCCCTCGAAGAGAATTGGGGAGGGGTTTATATAGTGTTCAGTTAACCAAAATCAGAAAAGGAAAACATCAATCGAATCACAAAAATAAGGAAAGAGTAACATGCAGAAACGATTTTGAATCGGATTAGGAGAAAACCCAACAAACCCTAGTTGACAGAAATCAAAGATTGGCCGAGGATCTTGGTGAATCGGACCCATATAGCCTTGCTATAAATGTATATAGACGAAATATCGTCTGGATCCTTACGATTAATACTGATTCCCTTGATTCGAAGATTTGTACTTGCCAAAATAGAGCAAGTACTATGTAATACCGTAAAGCAGTAACCGGTAGCGAAGGAACATAAATATGGTAAATAAATAACGGGTGAGTCCCATTGTTAACAGGATTAGGAGAGGGATTGGTGAAAGGCGGCGATTAGGGTTCTTCAGAGAAAAAAGAGGGTGGGGGG